>JAYMGU010000836.1:31478-62500 GCA_036178185.1 Liparis tanakae | reverse complement strand
AAGAAAAAAGCGACAATAGAACTATGTTGCTGCATGTCTTGTCTAGGTTGTCCTTAAACAATGGGACTCATTTGGTTAATAAGGTTTCTGATTTGTTTATGTTTTTTAATACTTTATTTTAATTTGTATAACTTGTTTTTAATGATTTTTATTAATTCCTTTAATAGTATTTATGAATTAATGTTAATGTTTTTCTATATTTCCTACTGTTAATGGTACGTATGACTTACATTTAATGTTTTTTATGACTTTATTTTTATATGTATGACTTATTTTTAATGTTTTGTATTACTTCCTTAGGACAGTGTTTGTATGAAGTGTTTGCAAGTTGTAACTTTTTAACTGCAGTGATTGTACCTGTAAGAAGTAAGCCGCACACAGAGAGAATGGAGGAGGGATGGGGGGGGTAATGTTTTTTATTACTTTTTTGTAATATGTATGACTTGTTTTTAATGATTTTTATTACTTCCTTTAATAGTATTTATGAATTAATTTTAATGTTTTTTATATGTTTTACTGTTAATAGTACATATGACTTACATTTAATGTTTTTTATGACTTAGTTTTTATATGTATGACTCACTTTTAGAGGTTTTTATTACTTCCTTGACTTTTTAACTGCAGTTATTGTACCTGTGTCTCCGTATTGCCAATTAGGGCCAATTGGGATAAAGTAAATATGCCCGGGGGCCAATAGTGCCAATAGTTCCAACCGCCATTAAGGAAGAAGAAGGACATTTTTTTAACATATAACATGTCGAATATAGTGAATATAGTGACATCATCATGCTTGTGATGCATTGTTTGACCTTGATCTTTGTCATTACTGAATACTGTAAGTAGGAGAGAAACGTTTCAGTTTCTTTAAGATTTGGAGGAGAAGTTCAGCACAGCACACCCAGAGAGAAGTAAGTTATGGGGAGGTAATGTTTTTTATAACTTTATTTTAATATGTATGACTTGTTTTTAATGATTTTTATTACTTCCTTTAATAGTATTTATGAATTAATTGTAATGTTTTTTATATGTCTTACTGTTAATAGTTCATATGACTTACATTTCATGTTTTTTATGACTTTATTTTAATATGTATGACTTGTTTTTAATGATTTTTATTACTTCCTTTAATAGTATTTATGAATCAATTTTAATGTTTTTTTATATGTCTTACTGTTAATAGTAAATATGACTTACATTTAATGTTTTGTATGACTTTATTTTGATATGTATGACTTGTTTTTAATGTTTTTTATTACAACCTTTAATAGTATGTATGACTTACTTTTAATGTTTTTTATTGCTTACTTTTAATGTTTTTTATTACTTAATTGTAATGTTTTTTATTTCTTTATTTTAATATGTATGTCTTGTTTTTAATGTTTTTTATTACTTCCTTTAGTAGTATGTATGACTTACTTTTAATGTTTTTTATTACTTACTTTGAATGTTTTTTTTCATTGTTTGCCCTTGATCTTTGTCATTACTGAATACTGTAAGTAGGATAGAAACGTTTCAGTTTCTTTAAGATTTGGAGGAGAAGTTCAGCACAGCACACACAGAGAGAAGTAAGTAATGGGGAGGTAATGGTTTTTATTACTTTATTTTAATATGTATGACTTGTTTTTAATGTTTTTTATTACTTCCTTTAATAGTATGTACGTCTTACTTTTAATGTTTTTTATATTTCTTACTGTTAATAGTATGTACAACTTGCATTTAATGTTTTTTATGACTTTATTTTATTTTATATATGTTGATTGTTTTTTGTTTTTTATTACAACCTTTAATAGTATGTATGACTTACTTTAATGTTTTTTATTTTATACTTTTTAATGTTTTTATTACTTAATGTAATGTTTTTTTTATTTTTTTATTTTAATATGTATGTCTTGTTTTTAATGTTTTTTATTACTTCCTTTAGTAGTATGTATGACTTACTTTTAATGTTTTTTATTACTTACTTTGAATGTTTTTTTTCATTGTTTGCCCTTGATCTTTGTCATTACTGAATACTGTAAGTAGGAGAAACGTTTCATTTTCTTTAAGATTTGGAGGAGAAGTTCAGCACAGCACACCCAGAGAAGTAAGTTATGGGAGGTAATGGTTTTTATTACTTTATTTTAATATGTATGACTTGTTTTTAATGTTTTTTATTACTTCCTTTAATAGTATGTATGACTTACTTTTAATGTTGTTTTATATTTCTTACTGTTAATAGTATGTACAACTTGCATTTAATGTTTGTTTATTACTTTTTTTTAATATGTATGTCTTGTTTTTAATGTTTTTTATTACTTCCTTTAGTAGTATGTATGACTTACTTTTAATGTTTTTTATTACTTACTTTGAATGTTTTATTTCATTGTTTGCCCTTGATCTTTGTCATTACTGAATACTGTAAGTAGGAGAAACGTTTCAGTTTCTTTAAGATTTGGAGGAGAAGTTCAGCACAGCACACCCAGAGAGAAGTAAGTTATGGGGAGGTAATGGTTTTTATAACTTTATTTTAATATGTATGACTTGTTTTTAATGATTTGTATTACTTCCTTTAATAGTATTTATGAATTAATTGTAATGTTTTTTATATGTCTTACTGTTAATAGTACATATGACTTACATTTCATGTTTTTTATGACTTTATTTTAATATGTATGACTTGTTTTTAATGATTTTTATTACTTCCTTTAATAGTATTTATGAATTAATTTGAATGTTTTTTATATTTCTTACTGTTAATAGTACATATGACTTATATTTAATGTTTTTTATGACTTTATTTTAATATGTATGACTTATTTTTAATGTTTTGTTCCTTTGGACGGTGTTTGTATGTTGTGACTTTTTAACTGCAGTTATTGTACCTGTGTCTCCGTATTTCCAATTAGGGCCAATTGGGATAAAGTAAATATGCCCGGGGGCCAATAATTCCTTTAGACATTTTTTAAACCACAAAAGTTACTTGAAAATACACTGTTATAAAACAATTTATTTTCATCAGTGTTGTCACGGATGCCAACTTATAGGAGACAACTATTTCAGTTTCTTAGAGCATTATTCATTATTTCGGCACAAAACAGACAGAGAACCAAAGCGCCCAAAGTGCACACAGACAAGATCAACTTGTTAGCTACAGAAGACTTGTATCAACAAACAAGTCATTGGAGAAATGCAGCTTTTCACATAGAAACCCTGCATCATCCATCATGGGAACGTTACCACCAGTGAGGACGCTCAGAAGACCCACGCATGGGGAACTGAGCCACTGGAGAAACACCTTTGACGGGCAAAGGCCTCGGTCAGAGCTACGACGAGATGATGGATACGATCAAGTTTTATAAATATTGATCGAGAAAAACATTTAATCTGAGATATGCAGCTGCCTGAGGCAGAAGTCCTGCATCATCCATCATGGGAACGTTACCACCAGTGAGGATGCTCAGAAGACCCACGCATGGGGAACTGAGCCACTGGAGAAACACCTTTGACGGGCAAAGGCCTCGGTCAGAGCTACGACGAGATGATGGATGAGATCAAGTTTTATAAAACCCTGAAGATCGAGGGAGAAACATCAAGATCGACTTGATGAATACGGAGGCTTCCGTTGATCAAGAAAAGAATTACTGAAGGTATGCAGCTGCCGAACACATTTGCGCAGAACCCCTGCATAATCAATCAGAAGGTTGTTACCATCAAAGAGTGGGCTGAATTGATCCATGCGTGGACGTGGACCGCCCAGCCACTCAACAAAGCCCTTCCCGGGGCAACAGACTCGGTCAGGAATCTGACTGAGATTATGGAAAACAACAAGATCAAGTTTGATGAAACCCTGAAGATCGATCCGCAGGAGAAGGTGGGAAACACCAAGATTAGTTTTATAAATATTGATCGAGAAAAACATTTAATCTGAGATATGCAGCAGAACTACTGCATCATCCATCATGGGAACGTTGCAACCAGTGAAGACGCTCAGAAGACCCACGCATGGAAAACTGAGCCACTGGAGAAACACCTTTGACGGGCAAAGGCCTCGGTCAGAGCTACGACGAGATGATGGATAAGATCAAGTTTTATAAATATTGATCGAGAAAAACATTTAATCTGAGATATGCAGCTGCCTGAGGCAGAAGTCCTGCATCATCCATCATGGGAACGTTACAACCAGTGAAGACGCTCAGAAGACCCACACATGGAGAACTGAGCCACTGGAGAAAGCCCTTTGCGGGGCTAGAGGCCTCGGTCAGAGCTACGACGAGATGATGGATGAGATCAAGTTTTATAAAACCCTGAAGATCGAGGGAGAAACATCAAGATCGACTTGATGAATACGGAGGCTTCCGTTGATCAAGAAAAGAAATACTGGAGGTATGCAGCTGCCGAACACATTTGCGCAGAACCCCTGCATAATCAATCAGAAGGTTGTTACCATCAAAGAGTGGGCTGAATTGATCCATGCGTGGACGTGGACAGCTCAGCCACTCAACAAAGCCCTTTGCGGGGCAACAGACTCGGTCAGGAATCTGACTGAGATTATGGAAAACAACAAGATCAAGTTTGATGAAACCCTGAAGATCGATCCGCAGGAGATGGTGGGAAACACCAAGAGTAGTTTTATAAATATTGATCGAGAAAAACATTTAATCTGAGATATGCAGCTGCCTGAGGCAGAACTCCTGCATCATCCATCATGGGAACGTTACAACCAGTGAAGACGCTCAGAAGACCCACGCATGGGGAACTGAGCCACTGGAGAAACACCTTTGACGGGCAAAGGCCTCGGTCAGAGCTACGACGAGATGATGGATAGGATCAAGTTTTATAAATATTGATCGTAAAAAACATTTAATCTGAGATATGCAGCAGAACTCCTGCATCATCCATCATGGGAACGTTACAACCAGTGAGGACGCTCAGAAGACCCACGCATGGGGAACTGAGCCACTGGAGAAAGCCCTTTGCGGGGCTAGAGGCCTCGGTCAGAGCTACGACCGAGATGGTGGCTAACAACAAGATCAAGTTTGAGAACACTTTGAATCTCGAGCAGTTGGAAAATAATCGTCTGTTACTAAAGAAAAGACTTCCCTCCAAACGGAGGTGAACAAAAAAGTCCAGCTGGAGAAATAGCAGCTCTGAAGGAGACGGTGAAACAAAGGCCGCTCATAAGCAATAAGAGACAATAAGAGACAATAAGAGACACAGGCCACAATAATGGACAAAAGAGACAAGAAGACAAAAGCAACAATAGAACTATGTTGCTGCATGTCTTGTCTAGGTTGTCCTTAAACAATGGGACTCATTTGGTTAATAAGGTTTCTGATTTGTTTATGTTTTTTAATACTTTATTTTAATTTGTATAACTTGTTTTTAATGATTTTTATTAATTCCTTTAATAGTATTTATGAATTAATGTTAATGTTTTTCTATATTTCCTACTGTTAATGGTACGTATGACTTACATTTAATGTTTTTCATGACTTTATTTTAATATGTATGACTTATTTTTAATGTTTTGAATTACTTCCTAAGGACATTGTTTGTATGAAGTGTTTGCAAGTTGTAACTTTTTAACTGCAGTGATTGTACCTGTAAGAAGTAAGCCGCACACAGAGAGAATGGAGGAGGGATGGGGGGGGTAATGTTTTTTATTACTTTTTTGTAATATGTATGACTTGTTTTTAATGATTTTTATTACTTCCTTTAATAGTATTTATGAATTATTTTTTATGTTTTTTTATATTTCTTGCTTTTTATAGTATGTATGACTTACTTTTAATGTTTTTTATTACTTAGTTTTTATACGTATGACTCACTTTTATAGGTTTTTATTACTTCCTTGACTTTTTAACTGCAGTCATTGTACCTGTGTCTCCATATTACCAATTAGGGCCAATTGGGATAAAGTAAATATGCCCGGGGGCCAATAATTCCTTTAGACATTTTTTAAACCACAAAAGTTACTTGAAAATACACTGTTATAAAACAATTTATTTTCATCAGTGTTGTCACGGATGCCAACTTATAGGAGACAACTATTTAAGTTTCTTAGAGCATTATTCATACATTTCGGCACAAAACAGACAGAGAACCAAAGCGCACAGAGAACCAAAGTGCACACAGACAAGATCAACTTGTTAGCTACAGAAGACTTGTATCAACAAACAAGTCATTGGAGAAATGCAGCTTTTCACATAGAAACCCTGCATCATCCATCATGGGAACGTTACCACCAGTGAGGACGCTCAGAAGACCCACACATGGAGAACTGAGCCACTGGAGAAAGCCCTTTGACGGGCAAAGGCCTCGGTCAGAGCTACGACGAGATGATGGATAAGATCAAGTTTTATAAATATTGATCGAGAAAAACATTTAATCTGATATATGCAGCTGCCTGAGGCAGAACTCCTGCATCATCCATCATGGGAACGTTACCACCAGTGAGGATGCTCAGAAGACCCACGCATGGGGAACTGAGCCACTGGAGAAACACCTTTGCGGGGCTAAAGGCCTCGGTCAGAGCTACGACGAGATGATGGATGAGATCAAGTTTTATAAAACCCTGAAGATCGAGGGAGAAACATCAAGATCGACTTGATGAATACGGAGGCTTCCGTTGATCAAGAAAAGAAATACTGGAGGTATGCAGCTGCCGAACACATTTGCGCAGAACCCCTGCATAATCAATCAGAAGGTTGTTACCATTAAAGAGTGGGCTGAATTGATCCATGGGTGGACGTGGACAGCTTAGCCACTCAACGAAGCCCTTTGCGGGGCAACAGACTCGGTCAGGAATCTGACTGAGATTATGGAAAACAACAAGATCAAGTTTGATGAAACCCTGAAGATCGATCCGCAGGAGAAGGTGGGAAACACCAAGATTAGTTTTATAAATATTGATCGAGAAAAACATTTAATCTGAGATATGCAGCAGAACTCCTGCATCATCCATCATGGGAACGTTGCAACCAGTGAAGACGCTCAGAAGACCCACGCATGGAAAACTGAGCCACTGGAGAAACACCTTTGACGGGCAAAGGCCTCGGTCAGAGTTACGACGAGATGATGTATAAGATCAAGTTTTATAAATATTGATCGAGAAAAACATTTAATCGGAGATATGCAGCAGAACCCCTGCATGCATCATCCATCATGGGAACGTTACAACCAGTGAGGATGCTCAGAAGACCCACGCATGGGGAACTGAGCGACTGGAGAAAGCCCTTTGCGGGGCTAGAGGCCTCGGTCAGAGCTACGACGAGATGATGGATAAGATAAAGTTTTATAAAACCCTGAAGATCGAGGGAGAAACATCAAGATCGACTTGATGAATACGGAGGCTTCCGTTGATCAAGAAAAGAACCAAGGCGGTGCTGCAAGCAACATCAGCCCTGAGACACCAAGATATTGTGGGGAATATCCAGCATGGAAGAGGAGGCTTTGGCCTGGCAGCAAGCAAGCCAACATTCCATAAGGCAACAACATCTGAACGCAGGAAGCTGGTGGTGGAGGAGGTGCGAAGACAGGAGGAGACTGCAAGAAGTGCAAAGGCTGTCTCTCTTGCCAAACAAGGGCAATGGACGCAGTGGGAAGGCCTGGAGAGGAGAAAGATCAACTGGAGCGAGCTTTGGCAAATGGAGGCAAGCAACATCAGCTTCATCTTAAGAGCTGTCTATGATGTGCTTCCATCACCAAAAAATCTCAATCAATGGTATGGCGAGGACCCGACCTGCCCCCTCTGCCCAGCTCCAGCGACTCTCAGGCATATAATGACAGGTTGCAAGACCAGCCTCTCACAAGGCCGCTACAGCTGGAGGCACAATCAGGTCCTCAAGAGCCTCGCTGCAGCACTTGAGATCAAGAGGAGTGCAACCAACTTATTACCTCAAAAAATAAGCAAACCCGTTGCAACAGCATTCATCCGGGAGGGACAGAAAAGGCCCAAGCATCCTCCTACGAAGCCAGAAACTGGACACCTAGCCATGGCCCGGGACTGGAAGTTGCTTGTCGATATAGGCCAGCAACTCATTTTTCAACCTGAGATTGCTTCTACCAACCTCAGGCCAGACATGGTACTCTGGTCCCCTTCACAAAGGGCTGTGTACATCGTCGACGTCACAGTCCCGTGGGAAAATTCTGTTGAAGAGGCCTATGAGTGTAAAAAACTGCGTTACACAGAGTTGGCAGCAGACGCAACTCAGCATGGCTGGAACGCAAAAGTCTGGCCAGTTGAAGTGGGATGCAGAGGATTCGTAGCTTCTTCCACCATCAGGTTGCTAAAAGAACTTGGAATCCATGGACAGGCTCTGCGGCAGACCGTCAGAGCACTTTCGCAAGCAGCTGAAAGAGGCAGCCGGTGGATCTGGATCAAACGGAAGGACCCTTGCTGGGCTATAACTTCATGACCCCCCCCACTCCCACCTGAGAACCAATTCAGAGCCCTCCAACCTGAGGAGGGCATATGGGATGTCTTGGTCAGCTGTAGGGCTGGCTCAGGGAATGGGACCCTGCCTTGCATAGTCCCATGGGAAATTTTAATTGGGCATGGGACACAAGCTAAGGCTTGATCACCCTTTAGCTGGCCACCTTTGATGAGGGTGTTTAGTGAGTAAAGGCCGAAACACCCACTGATTCGAAGGCACACTACTGAGGATGGGTCCAAAATTGACATCTTAACCCAGTCTAAACTTCCCATGCCACTCTGTCAACATCTCATGTGAGTGCATAACATCTATTGGCACAATGGACAGTTGTAACATCTCGTCCCGTGTTTTATGATTATTATGAATTAATGTTAATGTTTTTCTATATTTCCTACTGTTAATGGTACGTATGACTTACATTTAATGTTTTTTATGACTTTATTTGAATATGTATGACTTATTTTTAATGTTTTGTATTACTTCCTTAGGACAGTGTTTGTATGAAGTGTTTGCAAGTTGTAACTTTTTAACTGCAGTGATTGTACCTGTAAGAAGTAAGCCGCACACAGAGAGAATGGAGGAGGGATGGGGGGGTAATGTTTTTTATTACTTTTTTGTAATATGTATGACTTGTTTTTAATGATTTTTATTACTTTCTTTAATAGTATTTATGAATTATTTTTTATGTTTTTTTATATTTCTTGCTTTTTATAGTACGTATGACTTACTTTTAATGTTTTTTATGACTTAGTTTTTATACGTATGACTCACTTTTAGAGGTTTTTATTACTTCCTTGACTTTTTAACTGCAGTTATTGTACCTGTGTCTCCGTATTGCCAATTAGGGCCAATTGGGATAAAGTAAATATGCCCGGGGGCCAATAGTGCCAATAGTTCCAACCGCCATTAAGGAAGAAGAAGGACATTTTTTTAACATATAACATGTCGAATATAGTGAATATAGTGACATCATCATGCTTGTGATTCATTGTTTGCCCTTGATCTTTGTCATTACTGAATACTGTAAGTAGGAGAGAAACGTTTCAGTTTCTTTAAGATTTGGAGGAGAAGTTCAGCACAGCACACCCAGAGAGAAGTAAGTTATGGGGAGGTAATGTTTTTTATAACTTTATTTTAATATGTATGACTTGTTTTTAATGATTTTTATTACTTCCTTTAATAGTATTTATGAATTAATTGTAATGTTTTTTATATGTCTTACTGTTAATAGTTCATATGACTTACATTTCATGTTTTTTATGACTTTATTTTAATATGTATGACTTGTTTTTAATGATTTTTATTACTTCCTTTAATAGTATTTATGAATCAATTTTAATGTTTTTTTATATGTCTTACTGTTAATAGTAAATATGACTTACATTTAATGTTTTGTATGACTTTATTTTGATATGTATGACTTGTTTTTAATGTTTTTTATTACAACCTTTAATAGTATGTATGACTTACTTTTAATGTTTTTTATTGCTTACTTTTAATGTTTTTTATTACTTAATTGTAATGTTTTTTATTTCTTTATTTTAATATGTATGTCTTGTTTTTAATGTTTTTTATTACTTCCTTTAGTAGTATGTATTACTTTTTAATGTTTTTTATTACTTTTGAATGTTTTTTTCATTGTTTGCCCTTGATCTTTGTCATTACTGAATACTGTAAGTAGGGAGAAACGTTTCAGTTTCTTTAAGATTTGGAGGAGAAGTTCAGCACACACAGAGAGAAGTAAGTAATGGGGAGGTAATGGTTTTTATTACTTTATTTTAATATGTATGACTTGTTTTTAATGTTTTTTATTACTTCCTTTAATAGTATGTACGTCTTACTTTTAATGTTTTTTATATTTCTTACTGTTAATAGTATGTACAACTTGCATTTAATGTTTTTTATGACTTTATTTTAATATGTATGACTTGTTTTTAATGTTTTTTATTACTTCCTTTAATAGTATCTATGAATTAATTGTAATGTTTTTTATATGTCTTACTGTTAATAGTACATATGACTTACATTTCATGTTTTTCATGACTTTATTTTAATATGTATGACTTGTTATTAATGATTTTTATTACTTCCTTTAATAGTATTTATGAATTAATTTTAATGTTTTTTATATGTCTTACTGTTAATAGTAAATATGACTTACATTTAATGTTTTGTATGACTTTATTTTAATATGTATGACTTGTTTTTAATGTTTTTTATTACAACCTTTAATAGTATGTATGACTTACTTTTAATGTTTTTTATTGCTTACTTTTAATGTTTTTTATTACTTAATTGTAATGTTTTTTATTTCTTTATTTTAATATGTATGTCTTGTTTTTAATGTTTTTTATTACTTCCTTTAGTAGTATGTATGACTTACTTTTAATGTTTTTTATTACTTACTTTGAATGTTTTTTTTCATTGTTTGCCCTTGATCTTTGTCATTACTGAATACTGTAAGTAGGAGAGAAACGTTTCAGTTTCTTTAAGATTTGGAGGAGAAGTTCAGCACAGCACACCCAGAGAGAAGTAAGTTATGGGGAGGTAATGGTTTTTATTACTTTATTTTAATATGTATGACTTGTTTTTAATGTTTTTTATTACTTCCTTTAATAGTATGTATGACTTACTTTTAATGTTGTTTTATATTTCTTACTGTTAATAGTATGTACAACTTGCATTTAATGTTTGTTTATTACTTTTTTTTAATATGTATGTCTTGTTTTTAATGTTTTTTATTACTTCCTTTAGTAGTATGTATGACTTACTTTTAATGTTTTTTATTACTTACTTTGAATGTTTTATTTCATTGTTTGCCCTTGATCTTTGTCATTACTGAATACTGTAAGTAGGAGAGAAACGTTTCAGTTTCTTTAAGATTTGGAGGAGAAGTTCAGCACAGCACACCCAGAGAGAAGTAAGTTATGGGGAGGTAATGGTTTTTATAACTTTATTTTAATATGTATGACTTGTTTTTAATGATTTGTATTACTTCCTTTAATAGTATTTATGAATTAATTTTAATGTTTTTTATATGTCTTACTGTTAATAGTACATATGACTTACATTTCATGTTTTTATGACTTTATTTTAATATGTATGACTTGTTTTTAATGATTTTATTACTTCCTTTAATAGTATTTATGAATTAATTTGAATGTTTTTTATTTCTTACTGTTAATAGTACATATGACTTATATTTAATGTTTTTATGACTTTATTTTAATATGTATGACTTATTTTAATGTTTTGTTCCTTTGGACGGTGTTTGTATGTTGTGACTTTTTAACTGCAGTTATTGTACCTGTGTCTCCGTATTTCCAATTAGGGCCAATTGGGATAAAGTAAATATGGGGGCCAATAATTCCTTTAGACATTTTTAAACTATTAAAAGTTACTTGAAAATACACTGTTATAAAACAATTTATTTTCATCAGTGTTGTCACGGATGCCAACTTATAGGAGACAACTATTTCAGTTTCTTAGAGCATTATTCATTATTTCGCACAAAACAGACAGAGAAAAAGCGCACACAGACAAGATCAACTTGTTAGCTACAGAAGACTTGTATCAACAAACAAGTCATTGGAGAAATGCAGCTTTTCACAAACCCTGCATCATCCATCAAGAGAACGTTACCACCAGTGAAGACGCTCAGAAGACCCACACATGGAGAACTGAGCCACTGGAGAAACACCTTTGACGGGCAAAGGCCTCGGTCAGAGCTACGACTGAGATGATGGATGAAATCAAGTTTTATAAATATTGATCGTAAAAAACATTTAATCTGAGATATGCAGCAGAACCCCTGCATGCATCATCCATCATGGGAACGTTACAACCAGTGAAGACGCTCAGAAGACCCACGCATGGGGAACTGAGCCACTGGAGAAAGCCCTTTGCGGGGCTAGAGGCCTCGGTCAGAGCTACGACCGAGATGGTGGATGAGATCAAGTTTTATAAAACCCTGAAGATCGTGGGAGAAACATCAAGATCGACTTGATGAATACGGAGGCTTCCGTTGATCAAGAAAAGAAATACTGGAGGTATGCAGCTGCCGAACACATTTGCGCAGAACCCCTGCATAATCAATCAGAAGGTTGTTACCATCAAAGAGTGGGCTGAATTGATCCATGCGTGGATGTGGACAGCTCAGCCACTCAACAAAGCCCTTTGCGGGGCAACAGACTCGGTCAGGAATCTGACTGAGATTATGGAAAACAACAAGATCAAGTTTGATGAAACCCTGAAGATCGATCCGCAGGAGAAGGTGGGAAACACCAAGAGTAGTTTTATAAATATTGATCGAGAAAAACATTTAATCTGAGATATGCAGCTGCCTGAGGCAGAAGTCCTGCATCATCCATCAAGAGAACGTTACCACCAGTGAAGACGCTCAGAAGACCCACGCATGGAAAACTGAGCCACTGGAGAAACACCTTTGACGGGCAAAGGCCTCGGTCAGAGCTACGACGAGATGATGGATAAGATCAAGTTTTATAAATATTGATCGAGAAAAACATTTAATCTGAGATATGCAGCTGCCTGACGCAGAACTCCTGCATCATCCATCATGGGAACGTTACAACCAGTGAAGACGCTCAGAAGACCCACACATGGGGAACTGAGCCACTGGAGAAAGCCCTTTGCGGGGCTAGAGGCCTCGGTCAGAGCTACGACCGAGATGGTGGCTAACAACAAGATCAAGTTTGAGAACACTTTGAATCTCGAGCAGTTGGAAAATAATCGTCTGTTACTAAAGAAAAGACTTCCCTCCAAACGGAGGTGAACAAAAAAGACCAGCTGGAGACATAGCAGCTCTGAAGGAGACGGTGAAACAAAGGCCGCTCATAAGCAATAAGCAATAAGAGACAATAAGAGACACAGGCCACAATAATGGACACAAGAGACAAGAAGACAAAAGCGACAATAGAACTATGTTGCTGCATGTCTTGTCTAGGTTGTCCTTAAACAATGGGACTCATTTGGTTAATAAGGTTTCTGATTTGTTTATGTTTTTTAATATTTTATTTTAATTTGTATAACTTGTTTTTAATGATTTTTTTTAATTCCTTTAATAGTATTTATGAATTAATGTTAATGTTTTTCTATATTTCCTACTGTTAATAGTACGTATGACTTACATTTAATGTTTTTTATGACTTTATTTTAATATGTATGACTTATTTTTAATGTTTTGTATTACTTCCGTAGGACAGTGTTTGTATGAAGTGTTTGCAAGTTGTAACTTTTTAACTGCAGTGATTGTACCTGTAAGAAGTAAGCCGCACACAGAGAGAATGGAGGAGGGATGGGGGGGGTAATGTTTTTTATTACTTTTTTGTAATATGTATGACTTGTTTTTAATGATTTTTATTACTTCCTTTAATAGTATTTATGAATTAATTTTAATGTTTTTTATAATAGTAATTATGACTTACATTTAATGTTTTTTATGACTTAGTTTTTATACGTATGACTCACTTTTAGAGCTTTTTATTACTTCCTTGACTTTTTAACTGCTGATATTGTACCTGTGTCTCCATGTTGCCAATTAGGGCCAATTGGGATAAAGTAAATATGCCTGGGGCCATTGAGGGCCAATAATTCCTTTAGACATTTTTAAACCACAAAAGTTACTTGAAAATACACTGTTATAAAAGAATTTATTTTCATCAGTGTTGTCACGGAAGCCAACTTAAAGGGGAGAACTATTTCAGTTTCTAGAGCATTATTCATTATTTCGCACAAAACAGACAGAGAACCAGCGCACAGAGAACCAAAGCGCACACAGACAAGATCAACTTGTTAGCTACAGAAGACTTGTATCAACAAACAAGTCATTGGAGAAATGCAGCTTTTCACATAGAAACCCTGCATCATCCATCAAGAGAACGTTACCACCAGTGAGGACGCTCAGAAGACCCACACATGGAGAACTGAGCCACTGGAGAAACACCTTTGACGGGCAAAGGCCTCGGTCTGAGCTACGACCGAGATGATGGATAAGATCAAGTTTTATAAATATTGATCGTAAAAAACATTTAATCTGAGATATGCAGCAGAACCCCTGCATGCATCATCCATCATGGGAACGTTACAACCAGTAAAGACGCTCAGAAGACCCACGCATGGGGAACTGAGCCACTGGAGAAAGCCCTTTGACGGGCAAAGGCCTCGGTCAGAGCTACGAGATGATGGATAAGATCAAGTTTTATAAATATTGATCGAGAAAAACATTTAATCTGAGATATGCAGCTGCCTGACGCAGAACTCCTGCATCATCCATCATGGGAACGTTACCACCAGTGAGGATGCTCAGAAGACCCACACATGGGGAACTGAGCCACTGGAGAAAGCCCTTCGGGGCTAGAGGCCTGGGTCAGAGCTACGACGAGATGATGGATAAGATCAAGTTTTATAAAACCCTGAAGATCGAGGGAGAAACATCAAGATCGACTTGATGAATACGGAGGCTTCCGTTGATCAAGAAAAGAAATACTGGAGGTATGCAGCTGCCGAACACATTTCTTAGAACCCTGCATAATCAAACAGAAGGTTGTTACCATCAAAGAGTGGGCTGAATTGATCCATGCGTGGACGTGGACAGCTCAGCCACTCAACAAAGCCCCTTTTGGGGCAACAGACTCGGTCAGGAATCTGTCTGAGATTATGGAAAACAACAAGATCAAGTTTGATGAATCCCTGAAGATCGATCCGCAGGAGAAAGGTGGGAAACACCAAGAGTAGTTTTATAAATATTGATCGAGAAAAACATTTAATCTGAGATATGCAGCTGCCTGAGGCAGAAGTCCTGCATCATCCATCATGGGAGCGTTGCAACCAGTGAAGACGCTCAGAAGACCCCATGGGGGAACTGAGCCACTGGAGAAACACCCCTGGGGCTAGAGGCCTNGGTCAGAGCTACGACGAGATGATGGATACGATCAAGTTTTATAAATATTGATCGAGAAAAACATTTAATCTGAGATTTGCAGCAGAACCCCTGCATGCATCATCTATCATGGGAACATTACAACCAGTGAAGACGCTCAGAAGACCCACGCATGGGGAACTGAGCCACTGGAGAAAGCCCTTTGCGGGGCTAGAGGCCTCGGTCAGAGCTACGACCGAGATGGTGGCTAACAACAAGATCAAGTTTGAGAACACTTTGAATCTCGAGCAGTTGGAAAATAATCGTCTGTTACTAAAGAAAAGACTTCCCTCCAAACGGAGGTGAACAAAAAAGACCAGCTGGAGACATAGCAGCTCTGAAGGAGACGGTGAAACAAAGGCCGCTCATAAGCAATAAGCAATAAGAGACAATAAGAGACACAGGCCACAATAATGGACAAAAGAGACAAGAAGACAAAAGCAACAATAGAACTATGTTGCTGCATGTCTTGTCTAGGTTGTCCTTAAACAATGGGACTCATTTGGTTAATAAGGTTTCTGATTCGTTTATGTTTTTTAATACTTTATTTTAATTTGTATAAATTGTTTTTAATGATTTTTATTAATTCCTTTAATAGTATTTATGAATTAATGTTAATGTTTTTCTATATTTCCTACTGTTAATAGTACGTATGACTTACATTTAATGTTTTTTATGACTTTATTTTAATATGTATTACTTATTTTTAATGTTTTGTATTACTTCCTTAGAACGGTGTTTGTATGAAGTGTTTGCAAGTTGTAACTTTTTAACTGCAGTGATTGTACCAGTAAGAAGTAAGCCGCACACAGAGAGAATGGAGGAGGGATGGGGGGGGTAATGTTTTTTATTACTTTTTTGTAATATGTATGACTTGTTTTTAATGATTTTTATTACTTCCTTTAATAGTATTTATGAATTATTTTTTTATGTTTTTTTATATTTCTTGCTTTTTATAGTACGTATGACTTACTTTTAATGTTTTTTATTACTTAGTTTTTATACGTATGACTCAATTTTAGAGGTTTTTATTACTTCCTTGACTTTTTAACTGCAGATATTGTACCTGTGTCTCCGTATTGCAAATTAGGGCCAATTGGGATAAAGTAAATATGCCCGGGGGCCAATAATTCCTTTAGACATTTTTTAAACCACAAAAGTTACTTGAAAATACACTGTTATAAAACAATTTATTTTCATCAGTGTTGTCACGGATGCCAACTTATAGGAGACAACTATTTCAGTTTCTTAGAGCATTATTCATTATTTCGGCACAAAACAGACAGAGAACCAAAGCGCACACAGACAAGATCAACTTGTTAGCTACAGAAGACTTGTATCAACAAACAAGTCATTGGAGAAATGCAGCTTTTCACATAGAAACCCTGCATCATCCATCAAGAGAACGTTACCACCAGTGAGGACACTCAGAAGACCCACACATGGAGAACTGAGCCACTGGAGAAACACCTTTGACGGGCAAAGGCCTCGGTCAGAGCTACGACGAGATGATGGATAAGATCAAGTTTTATAAATATTGATCGTAAAAAACATTTAATCTGAGATATGCAGCAGAACCCCTGCATGCATCATCCATCATGGGAACGTTACAACCAGTCAAGACGCTCAGAAGACCCACGCATGGGGAACTGAGCCACTGGAGAAACACCTTTGACGGGCAAAGGCCTCGGTCAGAGCTACGACGAGATGATGGATAAGATCAAGTTTTATAAATATTGATCGAGAAAAAACATTTAATCTGAGATATGCAGCTGCCTGAGGCAGAAGTCCTGCATCATCCATCATGGGAACGTTACAACCAGTGAAGACGCTCAGAAGACCCACGCATTTAGAACTGAGCCACTGGAGAAAGCCCTTTGCGGGGCTAGAGGCCTCGGTCAGAGCTACGACAAGATGATGGATGAGATCAAGTTTTATAAAACCCTGAAGATCGAGGGAGAAACATCAAGATCGACTTGATGAATACGGAGGCTTCCGTTGATCAAGAAAATAATTACTGAAGGTATGCAGCTGCCGAACACATTTGCGCAGAACCCCTGCATAATCAATCAGAAGGTTGTTACCATCAAAGAGTGGGCTGAATTGATCCATGCGTGGACGTAGACAGCTCAGCCACTCAACAAAGCCCTTTGCGGGGCAACAGTCTCGGTCAGAAATCTGACTGAGATTATGGAAAACAACAAGATCAAGTTTGATGAAACCCTGAAGATCGATCCGCAGGAGAAGGTGGGAAACACCAAGAGTAGTTTTATAAATATTGATCGAGAAAAACATTTAATCTGAGATATGCAGCTGCCTGAGGCAGAAGCCCTGCATCATCCATCATGGGAACGTTGCAACCAGTGAAGACGCTCAGAAGACCCACGCATGGAAAACTGAGCCACTGGAGAAACACCTTTGACGGGCAAAGGCCTCGGTCAGAGCTACGACGAGATGATGGATACGATCAAGTTTTATAAATATTGATCGAGAAAAACATTTAATCTGAGATTTGCAGCAGAACCCCTGCATGCATCATCCATCATGGGAACATTACAACCAGTGAGGACGCTCAGAAGACCCACACATGGAGAACTGAGCCACTGGAGAAACACCTTTGACGGGCAAAGGCCTCGGTCAGAGCTACGACGAGATGATGGATGAGATAAAGTTTTATAAATATTGATCGAGAAAAACATTTAATCTGAGATATGCAGCTGCCTGAGGCAGAACTCCTGCATCATCCATCATGGGAACGTTACCACCAGTGAGGATGCTCAGAAGACCCACACATGGAGAACTGAGCCACTGGAGAAAGCCCTTTGCGGGGCTAGAGGCCTCGGTCAGAGCTACGACGAGATGATGGATACGATCAAGTTTTATAAATATTGATCGAGAAAAACATTTAATCTGAGATTTGCAGCAGAACCCCTGCATGCATCATCCATCATGGGAACATTACAACCAGTGAGGACGCTCAGAAGACCCACACATGGAGAACTGAGCCACTGGAGAAACACCTTTGACGGGCAAAGGCCTCGGTCAGAGCTACGACGAGATGATGGATGAGATAAAGTTTTATAAATATTGATCGAGAAAAACATTTAATCTGAGATATGCAGCTGCCTGAGGCAGAACTCCTGCATCATCCATCATGGGAACGTTACCACCAGTGAGGATGCTCAGAAGACCCATGCATGGGGAACTGAGCCACTGGAGAAAGCCCTTTGCGGGGCTAGAAGCCTCGGTCAGAGCTACGACGAGATGATGGATGAGATCAAGTTTTATAAAACCCTGAAGATCGAGGGAGAAACATCAAGATCGACTTGATGAATACGGAGGCTTCCGTTGATCAAGAAAAGAATTTCTGAAGGTATGCAGCTGCCGAACACATTTGCGCAGAACCCCTGCATAATCAATCAGAAGGTTGTTACCATCAAAGAGTGGGCTGAATTGATCCATGCGTGGACGTGGACAGCTTAGCCACTCAACAAAGCCCTATGCGGGGCAACAGACTCGGTCAGGAATCTGACTGAGATTATGGAAAACAACAAGATCAAGTTTGATGAAACCCTGAAGATCGATCCGCAGGAGAAGGTGGGAAACACCAAGAGTAGTTTTATAAATATCGATCGAGAAAAACATTTAATCTGAGATATGCAGCTGCCTGAGGCAGAAGCCCTGCATCATCCATCATGGGAACGTTGCAACCAGTGAAGACGCTCAGAAGACCCACGCATGGAAAACTGAGCCACTGGAGAAACACCTTTGACGGGCAAAGGCCTCGGTCAGAGCTACGACGAGATGATGGATACGATCAAGTTTTATAAATATTGATCGAGAAAAACATTTAATCTGAGATTTGCAGCAGAACCCCTGCATGCATCATCCATCATGGGAACATTACAACCAGTGAGGACGCTCAGAAGACCCACACATGGAGAACTGAGCCACTGGAGAAACACCTTTGACGGGCAAAGGCCTCGGTCAGAGCTACGACGAGATGATGGATGAGATAAAGTTTTATAAATATTGATCGAGAAAAACATTTAATCTGAGATATGCAGCTGCCTGAGGCAGAACTCCTGCATCATCCATCATGGGAACGTTACCACCAGTGAGGATGCTCAGAAGACCCACGCATGGGGAACTGAGCCACTGGAGAAAGCCCTTTGCGGGGCTAGAGGCCTCGGTCAGAGCTACGACGAGATGATGGATAAGATCAAGTTTTATAAATATTGATCGAGAAAAACATTTAATCTGACATATGCAGCAGAACCCCTGCATCATCCATCATGGGAACGTTACAACCAGTGAGGATGCTCAGAAGACCCACGCATGGGGAACTGAGCCACTGGAGAAAGCCCTTTGCGGGGCTAGAGGCCTCGGTCAGAGCTACGACGAGATGATGGATAAGATCAAGTTTTATAAAACCCTGAAGATCGAGGGAGAAACATCAAGATCGACTTGATGAATACGGAGGCTTCTGTTGATCAAGAAAAGAATTACTGAAGGTATGCAGCTGCCGAACACATTTGCGCAGAACCCCTGCATAATCAATCAGAAGGTTGTTACCATCAAAGAGTGGGCTGAATTGATCCATGCGTGGACGTGGACAGCTCAGCCACTCAACAAAGCCCTTTGCGGGGCAACAGACTCGGTCAGGAATCTGACTGAGATTATGGAAAACAACAAGATCAAGTTTGATGAAACCCTGAAGATCGATCCGCAGGAGAAGGTGGGAAACACCAAGATTAGTTTTATAAATATTGATCGAGAAAAACATTTAATCTGAGATATGCAGCAGAACTACTGCATCATCCATCATGGGAACGTTGCAACCAGTGAAGACGCTCAGAAGACCCACGCATGGAAAACTGAGCCACTGGAGAAACACCTTTGACGGGCAAAGGCCTCGGTCAGAGCTACGACGAGATGATGGATAAGATCAAGTTTTATAAATATTGATCGAGAAAAACATTTAATCTGACATATGCAGCAGAACCCCTGCATCATCCATCATGGGAACGTTACAACCAGTGAGGATGCTCAGAAGACCCACGCATGGGGAACTGAGCCACTGGAGAAAGCCCTTTGCGGGGCTAGAGGCCTCGGTCAGAGCTACGACGAGATGATGGATAAGATCAAGTTTTATAAAACCCTGAAGATCGAGGGAGAAACATCAAGATCGACTTGATGAATACGGAGGCTTCCGTTGATCAAGAAAAGAACCAAGGCGGTGCAGCAAGCAACATCAGCCCTGAGACACCAAGATATTGTGGGGAATATCCAGCATGGAAGAGGAGGCTTTGGCCTGGCAGCAAGCAAGCCAACATTCCATAAGGCAATAACATCTGAACGCAGGAAGCTGGTGGTGGAGGAGGTGCGAAGACAGGAGGAGACTGCAAGAAGTGCAAAGGCTGTCTCTCTTGCCAAACAAGGGCAATGGACGCAGTGGGAAGGCCTGGAGAGGAGAAAGATCAACTGGAGCGAGCTTTGTCAAATGGAGGCAAGCAACATCAGCTTCATCTTAAGAGCTGTCTATGATGTGCTTCCATCACCAAAAAATCTCAATCAATGGTATGGCGAGGACCCGACCTGCCCCCTCTGCCCAGCTCCAGCGACTCTCAGGCATATAATGACAGGTTGCAAGACCAGCCTCTCACAAGGCCGCTACACCTGGAGGCACAATCAGGTCCTCAAGAGCCTTGAAGCAGCACTTGAGATCAAGAAGAGTGCAACCAACTCATTACCTCCAAAAATAAGCAAACCCGTTGCAACAGCATTCATCCGGGAGGGACAGAAAAGGCCCAAGCATCCTCCTACGAAGCCAGAAACTGGACACCTAGACATGGCCCGGGACTGGAAGTTGCTTGTCGATATAGGCCAGCAACTCATTTTTCAACCTGAGATTGCTTCTACCAACCTCAGGCCAGACATGGTACTCTGGTCCCCTTCACGAAGGGCTGTGTACATCATCGAGGTCACAGTCTCGTGGGAAAACTCTGTTGAAGAGGCCTATGAGTGTAAAAAACTGCGTTACACAGAGTTGGCAGCAGACGCAACTCAGCATGGCTGGAACGCAAAAGTCTGGCCAGTTGAAGTGGGATGCAGAGGATTCGTAGCTTCTTCCACCATCAGGTTGCTAAAAGAACTTGGAATCCATGGACAGGCTCTGCGGCAGACCGTCAGAGCACTTTCGCAAGCAGCTGAAAGAGGCAGCCGGTGGATCTGGATCAAACGGAAGGACCCTTGCTGGGCTATAACTTCATGACCCCCCCCACTCCCACCTGAGAACCAATTCAGAGCCCTCCAACCTGAGGAGGGCATATGGGGTATGCGGTCAGTTGTAGGGCTGGCTCAGGGAATGGGACGACCCTGCCTTGCATAGTCCCATGGGAAATTTTAATTGGGCATGGGACACAAGCTAAGGCTTGATCACCCTTTAGCTGGCCACCTTTGATGAGGGTGTTTAGTGAGTAAAGGCCGAAACACCCACTGATTCGAAGGCACACTACTGAGGATGGGTCCCAAATTGACATCTTAACCCAGTCTAAACTTCCCATGCCACTCTGTCAACATCTCATGTGAGTGCATAACATCTATTGGCACAATGGACAGTTGTAACATCTCGTCCCGTGTTTTATGATTCTTATGAATTAATGTTAATGTTTTTCTATATTTCCTACTGTTAATAGTACGTATGACTTACATTTAATGTTTTTTATGACTTTATTTTAATATGTATGACTTATTTTAAATGTTTTGTATTACTTCCTTAGGACAGTGTTTGTATGAAGTGTTTGCAAGTTGTAACTTTTTAACTGCAGTGATTGTACCTGTAAGAAGTAAGCCGCACACAGAGAGAATGGAGGAGGGATGGGGGGGGTAATGTTTTTTATTACTTTTTTGTAATATGTATGACTTGTTTTTAATGATTTTTATTACTTTCTTTAATAGTATTTATGAATTATTTTTTATGTTTTTTTATATTTCTTGCTTTTTATAGTACGTATGACTTACTTTTAATGTTTTTTATGACTTAGTTTTTATACGTATGACTCACTTTTAGAGGTTTTTATTACTTCCTTGACTTTTTAACTGCAGTTATTGTACCTGTGTCTCCGTATTGCCAATTAGGGCCAATTGGGATAAAGTAAATATGCCCGGGGGCCAATAATTCCTTTAGACATTTTTTAAACCACAAAAGTTACTTGAAAATACACTGTTATAAAACAATTTATTTTCATCAGTGTTGTCACGGATGCCAACTTATAGGAGACAACTATTTCAGTTTCTTAGAGCATTATTCATTATTTCGGCACAAAACAGACAGAGAACCAAAGCGCACAGAAAACCAAAGTGCACACAGACAAGATCAACTTGTTAGCTACAGAAGACTTGTATCAACAAACAAGTCATTGGAGAAATGCAGCTTTTCACATAGAAACCCTGCATCATCCATCAAGAGAACGTTACCACCAGTGAGGACGCTCAGAAGACCCACGCATGGGGAACTGAGCCACTGGAGAAACACCTTTGACGGGCAAAGGCCTCGGTCAGAGCTACGACGAGATGATGGATAAGATCAAGTTTTATAAATATTGATCGTAAAAAACATTTAATCTGAGATATGCAGCAGAACCCCTGCATGCATCATCCATCATGGGAACGTTACAACCAGTGAAGACGCTCAGAAGACCCACGCATGGGGAACTGAGCCACTGGAGAAACACCTTTGACGGGCAAAGGCCTCGGTCAGAGCTACGACCGAGATGGTGGCTAACAACAAGATCAAGTTTGAGAACACTTTGAATCTCGAGCAGTTGGAAAATAATCGTCTGTTACTAAAGAAAAGACTTCCCTCCAAACGGAGGTGAACAAAAAAGACCAGCTGGAGACATAGCAGCTCTGAAGGAGACGGTGAAACAAAGGCCGCTCATAAGCAATAAGCAATAAGAGACAATAAGAGACACAGGCCACAATAATGGACACAAGAGACAAGAAGACGAAAGCGACAATAGAACTATGTTGCTGCATGTCTTGCCTAGGTTGCCCTAAAACAATGTGACTCATTTGGTTAATAAGGTTTCTGATTTTTTTATGTTTTTTAATACTTTATTTTAATTTGTATGACTTGTTTTTAATGATTTTTATTACTTCCTTTAATAGTATGTATGACTTACTTTTAATGGTTTGTATATGTCTTACTTTTAATATTACGTATAAATTACATTCAATGTTTTTTATGACTTTATTTTAATATGTATGAATTACTTTTAATGTGTTTTATTTCTTCCTTTAATAGTATGTATGACTTACTTTTAATGTTTTTTGTTACTTAATTTTAATGTTTTTTATTTCTTCATTTTAATATGTATGTCTTGTTTTTATTGTTTTTTATTATTTCCTTTAATAGTATGTATGACTTACTTTTAATGTTTTTTATTACTTAATTGTAATGTTTTTTATTTCTTTATTTTAATATGTATGTCTTGTTTTTAATGTTTTTTATTACTTCCTTTAATAGTATTCATGAATTAATTTTAAAGTTTTTTATATGTCTTACTGTTAATAGTACATATGACTTACATTTAATGTTTCCTATGACTTTATTTTAATATGTATGACTTTTTTATAATGTTTTTTAGTATTTCGTTAATAGTATGTATGACTTACTTTTAATGGTTTTATATTTCTTACATTTAATAGTACTTATGACTTGTATGTTATGGTTTTCAAGACTTTATTTTTATATGTATGACTTATTTTTAATGTTTTGTATTACTTCCTTAGGACGGTGTTTGTATGAAGTGTTTGCAAGTTGTAACTTTTTAACTGCAGTGATTGTATCCGTAAGTAAGCACACAGAGAGAATGGAGGAGGGATGGGGGGTAATGTTTTTATTACTTTTTGTAATATGTATGACTTGTTTTTAATGATTTTTATTACTTTCTTTAATAGTATTTATGAATTATTTTTATGTTTTTTATATTTCTTGCTTTTTATAGTACGTATGACTTACTTTTAATGTTTTTTATGACTTAGTTTTTATCGTATGACTCACTTTTAGAGGTTTTATTACTTCCTTGACTTTTTAACTGCAGTTATTGTACCTGTGTCTCCATATTGCCAATTAGGGCCAATTGGGATAAAGTAAATATGCCCGGGGGCCAATAATTCCTTTAGACATTTTTTAAACCAAAAAAGTTACTTGAAAATACACTGTTATAAAACAATTTATTTTCATCAGTGTTGTCACGGATGCCAACTTATAGGAGACAACTATTTCAGTTTCTTAGAGCATTATTCATAAATTTCGGCACAAAACAGACAGAGAACCAAAGTGCACACAGACAAGATCAACTTGTTAGCTACAGAAGACTTGTATCAACAAACAAGTCATTGGAGAAATGCAGCTTTTCACATAGAAACCCTGCATCATCCATCAAGAGAACGTTACCACCAGTGAGGACGCTCAGAAGACCCACACATGGAGAACTGAGCCACTGGAGAAAGCCCTTTGACGGGCAAAGGCCTCGGTCAGAGCTACGACGAGATGATGGATGAGATCAAGTTTTATAAAACCCTGAAGATCGAGGGAGAAACATCAAGATCGACTTGATGAATACGGAGGCTTCCGTTGATCAAGAAAAGAAATACTGGAGGTATGCAGCTGCCGAACACATTTGCGCAGAACCCCTGCATAATCAATCAGAAGGTTGTTACCATCAAAGAGTGGGCTGAATTGATCCATGCGTGGACGTGGACAGCTCAGCCACTCAACAAAGCCCTTTGCGGGGCAACAGACTCGGTCAGGAATCTGACTGAGATTATGGAAAACAACAAGATCAAGTTTGATGAAACCCTGAAGATCGATCCGCAGGAGATGGTGGGAAACACCAAGAGTAGTTTTATAAATATTGATCGAGAAAAACATTTAATCTGAGATATGCAGCTGCCTGAGGCAGAACTCCTGCATCATCCATCATGGGAACGTTACAACCAGTGAAGACGCTCAGAAGACCCACACATGGGGAACTGAGCCACTGGAGAAAGCCCTTTGCGGGGCTAGAGGCCTCGGTCAGAGCTACGACCGAGATGGTGGCTAACAACAAGATCAAGTTTGAGAACACTTTGAATCTCGAGCAGTTGGAAAATAATCGTCTGTTACTAAAGAAAAGACTTCCCTCCAAACGGAGGTGAACAAAAAAGACCAGCTGGAGACATAGCAGCTCTGAAGGAGACGGTGAAACAAAGGCCGCTCATAAGCAATAAGCAATAAGAGACAATAAGAGACACAGGCCACAATAATGGACACAAGAGACAAGAAGACAAAAGCGACAATAGAACTATGTTGCTGCATGTCTTGTCTAGGTTGTCCTTAAACAATGGGACTCATTTGGTTAATAAGGTTTCTGATTTGTTTATGTTTTTTAATATTTTATTTTAATTTGTATAACTTGTTTTTAATGATTTTTATTAATTCCTTTAATAGTATTTATGAATTAATGTTAATGTTTTTCTATATTTCCTACTGTTAATAGTACGTATGACTTACATTTAATGTTTTTTATGACTTTATTTTAATATGTATGACTTATTTTTAATGTTTTGTATTACTTCCGTAGGACAGTGTTTGTATGAAGTGTTTGCAAGTTGTAACTTTTTAACTGCAGTGATTGTACCTGTAAGAAGTAAGCCGCACACAGAGAGAATGGAGGAGGGATGGGGGGGGTAATGTTTTTTATTACTTTTTTTGTAATATGTATGACTTGTTTTTAATGATTTTTATTACTTCCTTTAATAGTATTTATGAATTAATTTTAATGTTTTTTTATAATAGTAATTATGACTTACATTTATTGTTTTTTATGACTTAGTTTTTATACGTATGACTCACTTTTAGAGGTTTTTATTACTTCCTTGACTTTTTAACTGCAGACATTGTACCTGTGTCTCCGTATTGCCAATTAGGGCCAATTGGGATAAAGTAAATATGCCCGGGGGCCAATAATTCCTTTAGACATTTTTTAAACCACAAAAGTTACTTGAAAATACACTGTTATAAAAAAAATTATTTTCATCAGTGTTGTCACGGATGCCAACTTATAGGAGACAACTATTTCAGTTCCTTAGAGCATTATTCATTATTTCGGCACAAAACAGACAGAGAACCAAAGCGCACAGAGAACCAAAGCGCACACAGACAAGATCAACTTGTTAGCTACAGAAGACTTGTATCAACAAACAAGTCATTGGAGAAATGCAGCTTTTCACATAGAAACCCTGCATCATCCATCAAGAGAACGTTACCACCAGTGAGGACGCTCAGAAGACCCACACATGGAGAACTGAGCCACTGGAGAAACACCTTTGCCGGGCAAAGGCCTCGGTCTGAGCTACGCCCGAGATGATGGATAAGATCAAGTTTTATAAATATTGATCGTAAAAACATTTAATCTGAGATATGCAGCAGAACCCCTGCATGCATCATCCATCATGGGGACGTTACAACAAGTGAAGACGCTCAGAAGACCCACGCATGGGAACTGAGCCACTGGAGAAAGCCCTTGGCGGGCAAAGGCCTCGGTCAGAGCTACGACGAGATGATGGATAAGATCAAGTTTTATAAAACCCTGAAGATCGAGGGAGAAACATCAAGATCGACTTGATGAATACGGAGGCTTCCGTTGATCAAGAAAAGAAATACTGGAGGTATGCAGCTGCCGAACACATTTGCGCAGAACCCCTGCATAATCAAACAGAAGGTTGTTACCATCAAAGAGTGGGCTGAATTGATCCATGCGTGGACGTGGACAGCTCAGCCACTCAACAAAGCCCTTTGCGGGGCAACAGACTCGGTCAGGAATCTGTCTGAGATTATGGAAAACAACAAGATCAAGTTTGATGAATCCCTGAAGATCGATCCGCAGGAGAAGGTGGGAAACACCAAGAGTAGTTTTATAAATATTGATCGAGAAAAACATTTAATCTGAGATATGCAGCTGCCTGAGGCAGAAGTCCTGCATCATCCATCATGGGAACGTTGCAACCAGTGAAGACGCTCAGAAGACCCACGCATGGGGAACTGAGCCACTGGAGAAAGCCCTTTGACGGGCAAAGGCCTCGGTCTGAGCTACGACGAGATGATGGATAAGATCAAGTTTTATAAATATTGATCGTAAAAAACATTTAATCTGAGATATGCAGCAGAAGCCCTGCATGCATCATCCATCATGGGAACGTTACAACCAGTGAAGACGCTCAGAAGACCCACGCATGGGGAACTGAGCCACTGGAGAAAGCCCTTTGCGGGGCTAGAGGCCTCGGTCAGAGCTACGACCGAGATGGTGGATACGATCAAGTTTTATAAATATTGATCGAGAAAAACATTTAATCTGAGATTTGCAGCAGAAGCTCTGCATCATCCATCATGGGAACGTTGCAACCAGTGAAGACGCTCAGAAGACCCACGCATGGAGAACTGAGCCACTGGAGAAACACGTTTGACGGGCAAAGGCCTCGGTCTGAGCTACGACCGAGATGATGGATAAGATCAAGTTTTATAAATATTGATCGAGAAAAACATTTAATCTGAGATATGCAGCTGCCTGAGGCAGAACTCCTGCATCATCCATCATGGGAACGTTACAACCAGTGAGGACGCTCAGAAGACCCACGCATGGGGAACTGAGCCACTGGAGAAAGCCCTTTGCGGGGCTAGAGGCCTCGGTCAGAGCTACGACCGAGATGGTGGCTAACAACAAGATCAAGTTTGAGAACACTTTGAATCTCGAGCAGTTGGAAAATAATCGTCTGTTACTAAAGAAAAGACTTCCCTCCAAACGGAGGTGAACAAAAAAGACCAGCTGGAGAAATAGCAGCTCTGAAGGAGACGGTGAAACAAAGGCCGCTCATGAGCAATAAGCAATAAGAGACAATAAGAGACAATAAGAGACACAGGCCACAATAATGGACAAAAGAGACAAGAAGACAAAAGCGACAATAGAACTATGTTGCTGCATGTCTTGTCTAGGTTGTCATAAACAATGGGACTCATTTGGTTAATAAGGTTTCTGATTTGTTTATGTTTTTAATACTTTATTTTAATTTGTATAACTTGTTTTTAATGATTTTTATAATTCCTTTAATAGTATTTATGAATTAATGTTAATGTTTTCTATATTTCCTACTGTTAATGGTACGTATGACTTACATTTAATGTTTTTTATGACTTTATTTTAATATGTATGACTTATTTTTTAATGTTTTGTATTACTTCCTTAGGACAGTGTTTGTATGAAGTGTTTGGAAGTTGTAACTTTTTAACTGCAGTGATTGTACCTGTAAGTAAGCCGCATTACAGAGAGAATGGAGGAGGGATGGGGGTAATGTTTTTTATTACTTTTTGTAATATGTATGACTTGTTTTTAATGATTTTTATTACTTCCTTTAATAGTATTCATGAATTAATTTTAATGTTTTTTATATTTTTACTGTTAATAGTACATATGACTTACATTTAATGTTTTTTATGACTTAGTTTTTATATGTATGACTCACTTTTAGAGGTTTTTATTACTTCCTTGACTTTTTAACTGCAGTTATTGTACCTGTGTCTCCGTATTGCCAATTAGGGCCAATTGGGATAAAGTAAATATGCCCAGGGGCCAATAGTGCCAATAGTTCCAACCGCCATTAAGGAAGAAGAAGGACATTTTTTTAACATATAACATGTCGAATATAGTGAATATAGTGACATCATCATGCTTGTGATGCATTGTTTGACCTTGATCTTTGTCATTACTGAATACTGTAAGTAGGAGAGAAACGTTTCAGTTTCTTTAAGATTTGGAGGAGAAGTTCAGCACAGCACACCCAGAGAGAAGTAAGTTATGGGGAGGTAATGTTTTTTATAACTTTATTTTAATATGTATGACTTGTTTTTAATGATTTTTATTATTTCCTTTAATAGTATTTATGAATTAATTGTAATGTTTTTTATATGTCTTACTGTTAATAGTACATATGACTTACATTTCATGTTTTTTATGACTTTATTTTAATATGTATGACTTGTTTTTAATGATTTTTATTACTTCCTTTAATAGTATTTATGAATCAATTTTAATGTTTTTTTATATGTCTTACTGTTAATCGTAAATATGACTTACATTTAATGTTTTGTATGACTTTATTTTGATATGTATGACTTGTTTTTAATGTTTTTTATTACAACCTTTAATAGTATGTATGACTTACTTTTAATGTTTTTTATTGCTTACTTTTAATGTTTTTTATTACTTAATTGTAATGTTTTTTATTTCTTTATTTTAATATGTATGTCTTGTTTTTAATGTTTTTTATTACTTCCTTTAGTAGTATGTATGACTTACTTTTAATGTTTTTTATTACTTACTTTGAATGTTTTTTTTCATTGTTTGCCCTTGATCTTTGTCATTACTGAATACTGTAAGTAGGAGAGAAACGTTTCAGTTTCTTTAAGATTTGGAGGAGAAGTTCAGCACAGCACACCCAGAGAGAAGTAAGTAATGGGGAGGTAATGGTTTTTATTACTTTATTTTAATATGTATGACTTGTTTTTAATGTTTTTTATTACTTCCTTTAATAGTATGTATGTCTTACTTTTAATGTTTTTATATTTCTTACTGTTAATAGTATGTACAACTTGCATTTAATGTTTTTTATGACTTTAATTTAATATGTATGACTTGTTTTTAATGTTTTTTATTACTTCCTTTAATAGTATTTATGAATTAATTGTAATGTTTTTTATATGTCTTACTGTTAATAGTACATATGACTTACATTTCATGTTTTTCATGACTTTATTTTAATATGTATGACTTGTTATTAATGATTTTTATTACTTCCTTTAATAGTATTTATGAATTAATTTTAATGTTTTTTATATGTCTTACTGTTAATAGTAAATATGACTTACATTTAATGTTTTGTATGACTTTATTTTAATATGTATGACTTGTTTTTAATGTTTTTATTACAACCTTTCATAGTATGTATGTCTTACTTTTAATGTTTTTTATTCCTTACTTTTAATGTTTTTATTACTTAATTGTAATGTTTTTATTTCTTTATTTTAATATGTATGTCTTGTTTTTAATGTTTTTTATTACTTCCTTTAGTAGTATGTATGACTTACTTTTAATGTTTTTTATTACTTACTTTGAATGTTTTTTTTCATTGTTTGCCCTTGATCTTTGTCATTACTGAATACTGTAAGTAGGAGAGAAACGTTTCAGTTTCTTTAAGATTTGGAGGAGAAGTTCAGCACAGCACACCAGAGAGAAGTAATGGGGAGGTAATGGTTTTTATTACTTTATTTTAATATGTATGACTTGTTTTTAATGTTTTTTATTACTTCCTTTAATAGTATGTATGACTTACTTTTAATGTTGTTTTATATTTCTTACTGTTAATAGTATGTACAACTTGCATTTAATGTTTTTTTATTACTTTTTTTTAATATGTATGTCTTGTTTTTAATGTTTTTTATTACTTCCTTTAGTAGTATGTATGACTTACTTTTTAATGTTTTTATTACTTACTTTGAATGTTTTATTTCATTGTTTGCCCTTGATCTTTGTCATTACTGAATACTGTAAGTAGGAGAAACGTTTCAGTTT
>JAYMGU010000836.1:0-30978 GCA_036178185.1 Liparis tanakae | reverse complement strand
TGACTTAATTTTAATGTTTTTCTATATTTCCTACTGTTAATAGTACTTATGACTTACATTTAATGTTTTTAAGACTTTATTTTTAATATGTATGACTTATTTTTAATGTTTTGTATTACTTCCTTAGGACAGTGTTTGTATGAAGTGTTTGCAAGTTGTAACTTTTTAACTGCAGTGATTGTATCCGTAGAAGTAAGCCTTACACAGAGAGAATGGAGGAGGGATGGGGGGTAATGTTTTTATTACTTTTTGTAATATGTATGACTTGTTTTTAATGATTTTATTACTTCCTTTAATAGTATTTATGAATTATTTTTTATGTTTTTTTATATTTCTTGCTTTTTATAGTACGTATGACTTACTTTTAATGTTTTTTATGACTTAGTTTTTATACGTATGACTCACTTTTAGAGGTTTTTATTACTTCCTTGACTTTTTAACTGCAGTTATTGTACCTGTGTCTCCATATTGCCAATTAGGGCCAATTGGGATAAAGTAAATATGCCCGGGGGCCAATAATTCCTTTAGACATTTTTTAAACCAAAAAAGTTACTTGAAAATACACTGTTATAAAACAATTTATTTTCATCAGTGTTGTCACGGATGCCAACTTATAGGAGACAACTATTTCAGTTTCTTAGAGCATTATTCATAAATTTCGGCACAAAACAGACAGAGAACCAAAGTGCACACAGACAAGATCAACTTGTTAGCTACAGAAGACTTGTATCAACAAACAAGTCATTGGAGAAATGCAGCTTTTCACATAGAAACCCTGCATCATCCATCAAGAGAACGTTACCACCAGTGAGGACGCTCAGAAGACCCACGCATGGAGAACTGAGCCACTGGAGAAACACCTTTGACGGGCAAAGGCCTCGGTCAGAGCTACGACGAGATGATGGATGAGATCAAGTTTTATGAAACCCTGAAGATCGAGGGAGAAACATCAAGATCGACTTGATGAATACGGAGGCTTCCGTTGATCAAGAAAAAGAAATACTGAAGGTATGCAGCTGCCGAACACATTTGCGCAGAACCCCTGCATAATCAATCAGAAGGTTGTTACCATCAAAGGAGTGGGCTGAATTGATCCATGCGTGGACGTGGACAGCTCAGCCACTCAACAAAGCCCTTTGCGGGGCAACAGACTCGGTCAGGAATCTGACTGAGATTATGGAAAACAACAAGATCAAGTTTGATGAAACCCTGAAGATCGATCCGCAGGAGATGGTGGGAAACACCAAGAGTAGTTTTATAAATATTGATCGAGAAAAACATTTAATCTGAGATATGCAGCTGCCTGAGGCAGAACTCCTGCATCATCCATCATGGGAACGTTACAACCAGTGAAGACGCTCAGAAGACCCACACATGGGGAACTGAGCCACTGGAGAAAGCCCTTTGCGGGGCTAGAGGCCTCGGTCAGAGCTACGACCGAGATGGTGGCTAACAACAAGATCAAGTTTGAGAACACTTTGAATCTCGAGCAGTTGGAAAATAATCGTCTGTTACTAAAGAAAAGACTTCCNCCCAAACGGAGGTGAACAAAAAAGACCAGCTGGAGACATAGCAGCTCTGAAGGAGACGGTGAAACAAAGGCCGCTCATAAGCAATAAGCAATAAGAGACAATAAGAGACACAGGCCACAATAATGGACACAAGAGACAAGAAGACAAAAGCGACAATAGAACTATGTTGCTGCATGTCTTGTCTAGGTTGTCCTTAAACAATGGGACTCATTTGGTTAATAAGGTTTCTGATTCGTTTATGTTTTTTAATACTTTATTTTAATTTGTATAACTTGTTTTTAATGATTTTTATTAATTCCTTTAATAGTATTTATCAATTAATGTTAATGTTTTTCTATATTTCCTACTGTTAATAGTACGTATGACTTACATTTAATGTTTTTTATGACTTTATTTTAATATGTATGACTTATTTTTAATGTTTTGTATTACTTCCTTAGGACAGTGTTTGTATGCAGTGTTTGCAAGTTGTAACTTTTTAACTGCAGTGATTGTACCTGTAAGAAGTACATATACAGAGAATGGAGGAGGGATGGGGGGTAATGTTTTTATTACTTTTTTGTAATATGTATGACTTGTTTTAATGATTTTTATTACTTCCTTTAATAGTATTTATGAATTAATTTTAATGTTTTTTATTTGTTATTCTTGCTTTTTATAGTAATTATGACTTACATTTAATGTTTTTTATGACTTAGTTTTTATATGTATGACTCACTTTTAGAGGTTTTTATTACTTCCTTGACTTTTTAACTGCAGTTATTGTACCTGTGTCTCCGTATTGCCAATTAGGGCCAATTGGGATAAAGTAAATATGCCCGGGGGCCAATAATTCCTTTAGACATTTTTTAAACCACAAAAGTTACTTGAAAATACACTGTTATAAAACAATTTATTTTCATCAGTGTTGTCACGGATGCCAACTTATAGGAGACAACTATTTCAGTTTCTTAGAGCATTATTCATTATTTCGGCACAAAACAGACAGAGAACCAAAGCGCACACAGACAAGATCAACTTGTTAGCTACAGAAGACTTGTATCAACAAACAAGTCATTGGAGAAATGCAGCTTTTCACATAGAAACCCTGCATCATCCATCAAGAGAACGTTACCACCAGTGAAGACGCTCAGAAGACCCACACATGGAGAACTGAGCCACTGGAGAAACACCTTTGACGGGCAAAGGCCTCGGTCAGAGCTACGACCGAGATGATGGATAAGATCAAGTTTTATAAATATTGATCGTAAAAAACATTTAATCTGAGATATGCAGCAGAACCCCTGCATGCATCATCCATCATGGGAACGTTACAACAAGTGAAGACGCTCAGAAGACCCACGCATGGGGAACTGAGCCACTGGAGAAAGCCCTTTGACGGGCAAAGGCCTCGGTCAGAGCTACGACGAGATGATGGATAAGATCAAGTTTTATAAAACCCTGAAGATCGAGGGAGAAACATCAAGATCGACTTGATGAATACGGAGGCTTCCGTTGATCAAGAAAAGAAATACTGGAGGTATGCAGCTGCCGAACACATTTGCGCAGAACCCCTGCATAATCAATCAGAAGGTTGTTACCATCAAAGAGTGGGCTGAATTGATCCATGCGTGGACGTGGACAGCTCAGCCACTCAACAAAGCCCTTTGCGGGGCAACAGACTCGGTCAGGAATCTGTCTGAGATTATGGAAAACAACAAGATCAAGTTTGATGAATCCCTGAAGATCGATCCGCAGGAGAAGGTGGGAAACACCAAGAGTAGTTTTATAAATATTGATCGAGAAAAACATTTAATCTGAGATATGCAGCTGCCTGAGGCAGAAGTCCTGCATCATCCATCATGGGAACGTTACAACCAGTGAAGACGCTCAGAAGACCCACGCATGGGGAACTGAGCCACTGGAGAAAGCCCTTTGACGGGCAAAGGCCTCGGTCAGAGCTACGACGAGATGATGGATAAGATCAAGTTTTATAAATATTGATCGTAAAAAACATTTAATCTGAGATATGCAGCAGAACCCCTGCATGCATCATCCATCATGGGAAGAGATGGTGGATACGATCAAGTTTTATAAATATTGATCGAGAAAAACATTTAATCTGAGATTTGCAGCAGAAGCTCTGCATCATCCATCATGGGAACGTTGCAACCAGTGAAGACGCTCAGAAGACCCACGCATGGAGAACTGAGCCACTGGAGAAACACGTTTGACGGGCAAAGGCCTCGGTCTGAGCGAGATGATGGATAAGATCAAGTTTTATAAATATTGATCGAGAAAAACATTTAATCTGAGATATGCAGCTGCCTGAGGCAGAACTCCTGCATCATCCATCATGGGAACGTTACAACCAGTGAGGACGCTCAGAAGACCCACGCATGGGGAACTGAGCCACTGGAGAAAGCCCTTTGCGGGGCTAGAGGCCTCGGTCAGAGCTACGACCGAGATGGTGGCTAACAACAAGATCAAGTTTGAGAACACTTTGAATCTCGAGCAGTTGGAAAATAATCGTCTGTTACTAAAGAAAAGACTTCCCTCCAAACGGAGGTGAACAAAAAAGACCAGCTGGAGACATAGCAGCTCTGAAGGAGACGGTGAAACAAAGGCCGCTCATGAGCAATAAGCAATAAGAGACAATAAGAGACAATAAGAGACACAGGCCACAATAATGGACACAAGAGACAAGAAGACAAAAGCGACAATAGAACTATGTTGCTGCATGTCTTGTCTAGGTTGTCCTTAAACAATGGGACTCATTTGGTTAATAAGGTTTCTGATTTGTTTATGTTTTTTAATACTTTATTTTAATTTGTATAACTTGTTTTTAATGATTTTTATTAATTCCTTTAATAGTATTTATGAATTAATGTTAATGTTTTTCTATATTTCCTACTGTTAATGGTACGTATGACTTACATTTAATGTTTTTTATGACTTTATTTTAATATGTATGACTTATTTTTAATGTTTTGTATTACTTCCTTAGGACAGTGTTTGTATGAAGTGTTTGGAAGTTGTAACTTTTTAACTGCAGTGATTGTACCTGTAAGAAGTAAGCCGCACACAGAGAGAATGGAGGAGGGATGGGGGGGGTAATGTTTTTTATTACTTTTTTGTAATATGTATGACTTGTTTTTAATGATTTTTATTACTTCCTTTAATAGTATTCATGAATTAATTTTAATGTTTTTTATATTTTTTACTGTTAATAGTACATATGACTTACATTTAATGTTTTTTATGACTTAGTTTTTATATGTATGACTCACTTTTAGAGGTTTTTATTACTTCCTTGACTTTTTAACTGCAGTTATTGTACCTGTGTCTCCGTATTGCCAATTAGGGCCAATTGGGATAAAGTAAATATGCCCGGGGGCCAATAGTGCCAATAGTTCCAACCGCCATTAAGGAAGAAGAAGGACATTTTTTTAACATATAACATGTCGAATATAGTGAATATAGTGACATCATCATGCTTGTGATGCATTGTTTGACCTTGATCTTTGTCATTACTGAATACTGTAAGTAGGAGAGAAACGTTTCAGTTTCTTTAAGATTTGGAGGAGAAGTTCAGCACAGCACACCCAGAGAGAAGTAAGTTATGGGGAGGTAATGTTTTTTATAACTTTATTTTAATATGTATGACTTGTTTTTAATGATTTTTATTATTTCCTTTAATAGTATTTATGAATTAATTGTAATGTTTTTTATATGTCTTACTGTTAATAGTACATATGACTTACATTTCATGTTTTTTATGACTTTATTTTAATATGTATGACTTGTTTTTAATGATTTTTATTACTTCCTTTAATAGTATTTATGAATCAATTTTAATGTTTTTTTATATGTCTTACTGTTAATCGTAAATATGACTTACATTTAATGTTTTGTATGACTTTATTTTGATATGTATGACTTGTTTTTAATGTTTTTTATTACAACCTTTAATAGTATGTATGACTTACTTTTAATGTTTTTTATTGCTTACTTTTAATGTTTTTTATTACTTAATTGTAATGTTTTTTATTTCTTTATTTTAATATGTATGTCTTGTTTTTAATGTTTTTTATTACTTCCTTTAGTAGTATGTATGACTTACTTTTAATGTTTTTTATTACTTACTTTGAATGTTTTTTCATTGTTTGCCCTTGATCTTTGTCATTACTGAATACTGTAAGTAGGAGAGAAATGTTTCAGTTTCTTTAAGATTTGGAGGAGAAGTTCAGCACAGCACACCAGAGAGAAGTAAGTAATGGGGAGGTAATGGTTTTATTACTTTATTTTTAATATGTATGACTTGTTTTTAATGTTTTTTATTACTTCCTTTAATAGTATGTATGTCTTACTTTTAATGTTTTTTATATTTCTTACTGTTAATAGTATGTACAACTTGCATTTAATGTTTTTTATGACTTTAATTTAATATGTATGACTTGTTTTTAATGTTTTTTATTACTTCCTTTAATAGTATTTATGAATTAATTGTAATGTTTTTTATATGTCTTACTGTTAATAGTACATATGACTTACATTTCATGTTTTTCATGACTTTATTTTAATATGTATGACTTGTTATTAATGATTTTTATTACTTCCTTTAATAGTATTTATGAATTAATTTTAATGTTTTTTATATGTCTTACTGTTAATAGTAAATATGACTTACATTTAATGTTTTGTATGACTTTATTTTAATATGTATGACTTGTTTTTAATGTTTTTTATTACAACCTTTCATAGTATGTATGACTTACTTTTAATGTTTTTTATTGCTTACTTTTAATGTTTTTTATTACTTAATTGTAATGTTTTTTATTTCTTTATTTTAATATGTATGTCTTGTTTTTAATGTTTTTTATTACTTCCTTTAGTAGTATGTATGACTTACTTTTAATGTTTTTTATTACTTACTTTGAATGTTTTTTTTCATTGTTTGCCCTTGATCTTTGTCATTACTGAATACTGTAAGTAGGAGAGAAACGTTTCAGTTTCTTTAAGATTTGGAGGAGAAGTTCAGCACAGCACACCCAGAGAGAAGTAAGTTATGGGGAGGTAATGGTTTTTATTACTTTATTTTAATATGTATGACTTGTTTTTAATGTTTTTTATTACTTCCTTTAATAGTATGTATGACTTACTTTTAATGTTGTTTTATATTTCTTACTGTTAATAGTATGTACAACTTGCATTTAATGTTTTTTTATTACTTTTTTTTAATATGTATGTCTTGTTTTTAATGTTTTTTATTACTTCCTTTAGTAGTATGTATGACTTACTTTTAATGTTTTTTATTACTTACTTTGAATGTTTTATTTCATTGTTTGCCCTTGATCTTTGTCATTACTGAATACTGTAAGTAGGAGAGAAACGTTTCAGTTTCTTTAAGATTTGGAGGAGAAGTTCAGCACAGCACACCCAGAGAGAAGTAAGTTATGGGGAGGTAATGGTTTTTATAACTTTATTTTAATATGTATGACTTGTTTTTAATGATTTGTATTACTTCCTTTAATAGTATTTATGAATTAATTGTAATGTTTTTTATATGTCTTACTGTTAATAGTACATATGACTTACATTTCATGTTTTTTATGACTTTATTTTAATATGTATGACTTGTTTTTAATGATTTTTATTACTTCCTTTAATAGTATTTATGAATTAATTTTAATGTTTTTTATATTTCTTACTGTTAATAGTACATATGACTTATATTTAATGTTTTTTATGACTTTATTTTAATATGTATGACTTATTTTTAATGTTTTGTTCCTTTGGACGGTGTTTGTATGTTGTGACTTTTTAACTGCAGTTATTGTACCTGTGTCTCCGTATTTCCAATTAGGGCCAATTGGGATAAAGTAAATATGCCCGGGGGCCAATAATTCCTTTAGACATTTTTTAAACCACAAAAGTTACTTGAAAATACACTGTTAAAAAACAATTTATTTTCATCAGTGTTGTCACGGATGCCAACTTATAGGAGACAACTCTTTCAGTTTCTTAGAGCATTATTCAGTATTTCGGCACAAAACAGACAGAGAACCAAAGCGAACAGAGAACCAAAGCGCACACAGACAAGATCAACTTGTTAGCTACAGAAGACTTGTATCAACAAACAAGTCATTGGAGAAATGCAGCTTTTCACATAGAAACCCTGCATCATCCATCAAGAGAACGTTACCACCAGTGAGGACGCTCAGAAGACCCACACATGGAGAACTGAGCCACTGGAGAAACACGTTTGACGGGCAAAGGCCTCGGTCAGAGCTACGACGAGATGATGGATAAGATCAAGTTTTATAAATATTGATCGAGAAAAACATTTAATCGGAGATATGCAGCAGAACCCCTGCATCATCCATCATGGGAACGTTACAACCAGTGAAGACGCTCAGAAGACCCACACATGGAGAACTGAGCCACTGGAGAAACACCTTTGCGGGGCTAGAGGCCTCGGTCAGAGCTACGACGAGATGATGGATGAGATCAAGTTTTATAAAACCCTGAAGATCGAGGGAGAAACATCAAGATCGACTTGATGAATACGGAGGCTTCCGTTGATCAAGAAAAGAAATACTGGAGGTATGCAGCTGCCGAACACATTTGCGCAGAACCCCTGCATAATCAATCAGAAGGTTGTTACCATCAAAGAGTGGGCTGAATTGATCCATGCGTGGACGTGGACAGCTCAGCCACTCAACAAAGCCCTTTGCGGGGCAACAGACTCGGTCAGGAATCTGACTGAGATTATGGAAAACAACAAGATCAAGTTTGATGAAACCCTGAAGATCGATCCGCAGGAGAAGGTGGGAAACACCAAGAGTAGTTTTATAAATATTGATCGAGAAAAACATTTAATCTGAGATATGCAGCTGCCTGAGGCAGAAGTCCTGCATCATCCATCATGGGAACGTTACAACCAGTGAAGACGCTCAGAAGACCCACACATGGGGAACTGAGCCACTGGAGAAAGCCCTTTGACGGGCAAAGGCCTCGGTCAGAGCTACGACGAGATGATGGATAAGATCAAGTTTTATAAATATTGATCGAGAAAAACATTTAATCTGAGATATGCAGCAGAACCCCTGCATGCATCATCCATCATGGGAACGTTACAACCAGTGAAGACGCTCAGAAGACCCACGCATGGGGAACTGAGCCACTGGAGAAAGCCCTTTGCGGGGCTAGAGGCCTCTGTCAGAGCTACGACCGAGATGGTGGCTAACAACAAGATCAAGTTTGAGAACACTTTGAATCTCGAGCAGTTGGAAAATAATCGTCTGTTACTAAAGAAAAGAATTCCCTCCAAACGGAGGTGAACAAAAAAGACCAGCTGGAGACATAGCAGCTCTGAAGGAGACGGTGAAACAAAGGCCGCTCATAAGCAATAAGAGACAATAAGAGACAATAAGAGACACAGGCCACAATAATGGACACAAGAGACAAGAAGACAAAAGCGACAATAGAACTATGTTGCTGCATGTCTTGTCTAGGTTGCCCTAAAACAATGGGACTCATTTAGTTAATAAGGTTTCTGATTTGTTTATGTTTTTTAATACTTTATTTTAATTTGTATAACTTGTTTTTAATGATTTTTATTAATTCCTTTAATAGTATTTATGAATTAATGTTAATGTTTTTCTATATTTCCTACTGTTAATGGTACGTATGACTTACATTTAATGTTTTTCATGACTTTATTTTAATATGTATGACTTATTTTTAATGTTTTGAATTACTTCCTTAGGACAGTGTTTGTATGAAGTGTTTGCAAGTTGTAACTTTTTAACTGCAGTGATTGTACCTGTAAGAAGTAAGCCGCACACAGAGAGAATGGAGGAGGGATGGGGGGGGTAATGTTTTTTATTACTTTTTTGTAATATGTATACTTGTTTTTAATGATTTTTATTACTTCCTTTAATAGTATTTATGAATTATTTTTTATGTTTTTTTATATTTCTTGCTTTTTATAGTATGTATGACTTACTTTTAATGTTTTTTATTACTTAGTTTTTATACGTATGACTCACTTTTATAGGTTTTTATTACTTCCTTGACTTTTTAACTGCAGTCATTGTACCTGTGTCTCCATATTACCAATTAGGGCCAATTGGGATAAAGTAAATATGCCCGGGGGCCAATAATTCCTTTAGACATTTTTTAAACCACAAAAGTTACTTGAAAATACACTGTTATAAAACAATTTATTTTCATCAGTGTTGTCACGGATGCCAACTTATAGGAGACAACTATTTCAGTTTCTTAGAGCATTATTCATTATTTCGGCACAAAACAGACAGAGAACCAAAGCGCACAGAGAACCAAAGCGCACACAGACAAGATCAACTTGTTAGCTACAGAAGACTTGTATCAACAAACAAGTCATTGGAGAAATGCAGCTTTTCACATAGAAACCCTGCATCATCCATCAAGAGAACGTTACCACCAGTGAGGACGCTCAGAAGACCCACACATGGAGAACTGAGCCACTGGAGAAACACCTTTGACGGGCAAAGGCCTCGGTCAGAGCTACGACGAGATGATGGATGAGATCAAGTTTTATAAATATTGATCGAGAAAAACATTTAATCTGAGATTTGCAGCAGAAGCCCTGCATCATCCATCATGGGAACGTTACAACCAGTGAAGACGCTCAGAAGACCCACGCATGGAGAACTGAGACACTGGAGAAAGCCCTTTGCGGGGCTAGAGGCCTCGGTCAGAGCTACGACGAGATGATGGATGAGATCAAGTTTTATAAATATTGATCGAGAAAAACATTTAATCTGATATATGCAGCTGCCTGAGGCAGAACTCCTGCATCATCCATCATGGGAACGTTACAACCAGTGAAGACGCTCAGAAGACCCACACATGGGGGACCGAGATGGTGGCTAACAACAAGATCAAGTTTGAGAACACTTTGAATCTCGAGCAGTTGGAAAATAATCGTCTATTACTAAAGAAAAGACTTCCCTCCAAACGGAGGTGAACAAAAAAGACCAGCTGGAGACATAGCAGCTCTGAAGGAGACGGTGAAACAAAGGCCGCTCATAAGCAATAAGAGACAATAAGAGACAATAAGAGACACAGGCCACAATAATGGACACAAGAGACAAGAAGAAGAAAGCGACAATAGAACTATGTTGCTGCATGTCTTGTCTAGGTTGTCCTTAAACAATGGGACTCATTTGGTTAATAAGGTTTCTGATTTGTTTATGTTTTTTAATACTTTATTTTAATTTGTATGACTTGTTTTTAATGATTTTTATTACTTCCTTTAATAGTATGTATGACTTACTTTTAATGGTTTGTTTATGTCTTACTTTTAATATTACGTATAAATTACATTCAATGTTTTTTATGACTTTATTTTAATATGTATGAATTACTTTTAATGTGTTTTATTTCTTCCTTTAATAGTATGTATGACTTACTTTTAATGTTTTTTATTACTTACTTTTAATGTTTTTTATTACTTAATTTTAATGTTTTTTATTTCTTCATTTTAATATGTATGTCTTGTTTTTAATGTTTTTTATTATTTCCTTTAATAGTATGTATGACTTACTTTTAATGTTTTTCATTGCTTACTTTTAATTTTTTTTATTACTTAATTGTAATGTTTTTTATTTCTTTATTTTAATATGTATGTCTTGTTTTTAATGTTTTTTATTACTTCCTTTAATAGTATTCATGAATTAATTTTAAAGTTTTTTATATGTCTTACTGTTAATAGTACATATGACTTACATTTAATGTTTCCTATGACTTTATTTTAATATGTATGACTTTTTTATAATGTTTTTTAGTATTTCGTTAATAGTATGTATGACTTACTTTTAATGGTTTCATATTTCTTACATTTAATAGTACTTATGACTTGTATTTTATGGTTTTCAAGACTTTATTTTTATATGTATGACTTATTTTTAATGTTTTGTATTACTTCCTTAGGACGGTGTTTGTATGAAGTGTTTGTATGTTGTGACTTTTTAACTGCAGTGATTGTACCCGTAAGAAGTAAGCCGCACACAGAGAGAATGGAGGAGGGATGGGGGGGGTAATGTTTTTTATTACTTTTTTGTAATATGTATGACTTGTTTTTAATGATTTTTATTACTTCCTTTAATAGTATTTATGAATTAATTTTAATGTTTTTTATATTTCTTACTGTTAATAGTACATATGACTTACATTTAATGTTTTTTATGACTTAGTTTTTATACGTATGACTCACTTTTAGAGGTTTTTATTACTTCCTTGACTTTTTAACTGCAGTTATTGTACCTGTGTCTCCGTATTGCCAATTAGGGCCAATTGGGATAAAGTAAATATGCCCGGGGGCCAATAATTCCTTTAGACATTTTTTAAACCAAAAAAGTTACTTGAAAATACACTGTTATAAAACAATTTATTTTCATCAGTGTTGTCACGGATGCCAACTTATAGGAGACAACTATTTCAGTTTCTTAGAGCATTATTCATTATTTCGGCACAAAACAGACAGAGAACCAAAGCGCACAGAGAACCAAAGCGCACACAGACAAGATCAACTTGTTAGCTACAGAAGACTTGTATCAACAAACAAGTCATTGGAGAAATGCAGCTTTTCACATAGAAACCCTGCATCATCCATCAAGAGAACGTTACCACCAGTGAGGACGCTCAGAAGACCCACGCATTGAGAACTGAGCCACTGGAGAAACACCTTTGACGGGCAAAGGCCTCGGTCAGAGCTACGACGAGATGATGGATGAGATCAAGTTTTATAAATATTGATCGAGAAAAACATTTAATCTGAGATTTGCAGCAGAAGCCCTGCATCATCCATCATGGGAGAGGATGCTCAGAAGACCCGGGCTAGAGGCCTCGGTCAGAGCTACGACGAGATGATGGATACGATCAAGTTTTATAAATATTGATCTTGAAAAATGCATCATCCATCATGGGAACGTTACAACAAGTGAAGACGCTCAGAAGACCCACGCATGGGGAACTGAGCCACTGGAGAAAGCCCTTTGACGGGCAAAGGCCTCGGTCAGAGCTACGACGAGATGATGGATAAGATCAAGTTTTATAAATATTGATCGAGAAAAACATTTAATCTGATATATGCAACTGCCTCTGGCAAAACCCCTGCATCATCCATCATGGGAACGTTACAACCAGTAAAGACGCTCAGAGCTACGACGAGATGATGGATAAGATCAAGTTTTATAAATATTGATCGTAAAAAACATTTAATCTGAGATATGCAGCAGAACCCCTGCATGCATCATCCATCAAGAGAACGTTACAACCATTGAAGACGCTCAGAAGACCCACACATGGAGAACTGAGCCACTGGAGAAACAGATGATGGATAAGATCAAGTTTTATACATATTGATCGAGAAAAACATTTAATCTGAGATATGCAGCTGCAGAACTCCTGCATCATCCATCATGGGAACGTTACCACCAGTGAGGATGCTCAGAAGACCCATGGGGAACTGAGCCACTGGAGAAAGCCCTTCGGGGCTAGAGGCCTCGGTCAGAGCTACGACGAGATGATGGATGAGATCAAGTTTATAAAACCCTGAAGATCGAGGGAGAAACATCAAGATCGACTTGATGAATACGGAGGCTTCCGTGATCAAGAAAAGAAATACTGGAGGTATGCAGCTGCCGAACACATTTGCGCAGAACCCCTGCATAATCAATCAGAAGGTTGTTACCATCAAAGAGTGGGCTGAATTGATCCATGCGTGGACGTGGACAGCTCAGCCACTCAACAAAGCCCTTTGCGGGGCAACAGACTCGGTCAGGAATCTGACTGAGATTATGGAAAACAACAAGATCAAGTTTGATGAAACCCTGAAGATCGATCCGCAGGAGAAGGTGGGAAACACCAAGAGTAGTTTTATAAATATTGATCGAGAAAAACATTTAATCTGAGATATGCAGCTGCCTGAGGCAGAAGTCCTGCATCATCCATCATGGGAACGTTGCAACCAGTGAAGACGCTCAGAAGACCCACGCATGGAAAACTGAGCCACTGGAGAAAGCCCTTTGACGGGCAAAGGCCTCGGTCAGAGCTACGACGAGATGATGGATAAGATCAAGTTTTATAAATATTGATCGTAAAAAACATTTAATCTGAGATATGCAGCAGAACCCCTGCATGCATCATCCATCATGGGAACGTTACAACCAGTGAAGACGCTCAGAAGACCCACGCATGGGGAACTGAGCCACTGGAGAAAGCCCTTTGCGGGGCTAGAGGCCTCGGTCAGAGCTACGACCGAGATGGTGGATACGATCAAGTTTTATAAATATTGATCGAGAAAAACATTTAATCTGAGATTTGCAGCAGAAGCTCTGCATCATCCATCATGGGAACGTTGCAACCAGTGAAGACGCTCAGAAGACCCACGCATGGAGAACTGAGCCACTGGAGAAACACCTTTGACGGGCAAAGGCCTCGGTCAGAGCTACGACGAGATGATGGATAAGATCAAGTTTTATAAATATTGATCGAGAAAAACATTTAATCTGAGATATGCAGCTGCCTGAGGCAGAACTCCTGCATCATCCATCATGGGAACGTTACAACCAGTGAGGACGCTCAGAAGACCCACGCATGGGGAACTGAGCCACTGGAGAAAGCCCTTTGCGGTGCTTGACCCCTCGGTCAGAGCTACGACCGAGATGGTGGCTAACAACAAGATCAAGTTTGAGAACACTTTGAATCTCGAGCAGTTGGAAAATAATCGTCTGTTACTAAAGAAAAGACTTCCCTCCAAACGGAGGTGAACAAAAAAGACCAGCTGGAGACATAGCAGCTCTGAAGGAGACGGTGAAACAAAGGCCGCTCATAAGCAATAAGAGACAATAAGAGACAATAAGAGACACAGGCCACAATAATGGACACAAGAGACAAGAAGACAAAAGCGACAATAGAACTATGTTGCTGCATGTCTTGTCTAGGTTGTCCTTAAACAATGGGACTCATTTGGTTAATAAGGTTTCTGATTTGTTTATGTTTTTTAATACTTTATTTTAATTTGTATAACTTGTTTTTAATGATTTTTATTAATTCCTTTAATAGTATTTATGAATTAATGTTAATGTTTTTCTATATTTCCTACTGTTAATGGTACGTATGACTTACATTTAATGTTTTTTATGACTTTATTTTTATATGTATGACTTATTTTTAATGTTTTGTATTACTTCCTTAGGACAGTGTTTGTATGAAGTGTTTGCAAGTTGTAACTTTTTAACTGCAGTGATTGTACCTGTAAGAAGTAAGCCGCACACAGAGAGAATGGAGGAGGGATGGGGGGGGTAATGTTTTTTATTACTTTTTTGTAATATGTATGACTTGTTTTTAATGATTTTTATTACTTCCTTTAATAGTATTTATGAATTAATTTTAATGTTTTTTATATTTCTTACTGTTAATAGTACATATGACTTACATTTAATGTTTTTTATGACTTAGTTTTTATACGTATGACTCACTTTTAGAGGTTTTTATTACTTCCTTGACTTTTTAACTGCAGATATTGTACCTGTGTCTCCGTATTGCCAATTAGGGCCAATTGGGATAAAGTAAATATGCCCGGGGGCCAATAATTCCTTTAGACATTTTTTAAACCACAAAAGTTACTTGAAAATACACTGTTATAAAACAATTTATTTTCATCAGTGTTGTCACGGATGCCAACTTATAGGAGACAACTATTTCAGTTTGTTAGAGCATTATTCATAAATTTCGGCACAAAACAGACAGAGAACCAAAGTGCACACAGACAAGATCAACTTGTTAGCTACAGAAGACTTGTATCAACAAACAAGTCATTGGAGAAATGCAGCTTTTCACATAGAAACCCTGCATCATCCATCAAGAGAACGTTACCAGATGGATAAGATCAAGTTTTATAAATATTGATCGAGAAAAACATTTAATCTGAGATATGCAGCTGCCTGAGGCAGAACTCCTGCATCATCCATCATGGGAACGTTACCACCAGTGAGGATGCTCAGAAGACCCACGCATGGGGAACTGAGCCACTGGAGAAACACCTTTGACGGGCAAAGGCCTCGGTCAGAGCTACGACGAGATGATGGATACGATCAAGTTTTATAAATATTGATCGAGAAAAACATTTAATCTGAGATTTGCAGCAGAACCCCTGCATGCATCATCCATCATGGGAACATTACAACCAGTGAGGACGCTCAGAAGACCCACACATGGAGAACTGAGCCACTGGAGAAACACCTTTGACGGGCAAAGGCCTCGGTCAGAGCTACAACGAGATGATGGATGAGATAAAGTTTTATAAATATTGATCGAGAAAAACATTTAATCTGAGATATGCAGCTGCCTGAGGCAGAACTCCTGCATCATCCATCATGGGAACGTTACCACCAGTGAGGATGCTCAGAAGACCCACGCATGGGGAACTGAGCCACTGGAGAAAGCCCTTTGCGGGGCTAGAGGCCTCGGTCAGAGCTACGACGAGATGATGGATAAGATCAAGTTTTATAAAACCCTGAAGATCGAGGGAGAAACATCAAGATCGACTTGATGAATACGGAGGCTTCCGTTGATCAAGAAAAGAATTTCTGAAGGTATGCAGCTGCCGAACACATTTGCGCAGAACCCCTGCATAATCAATCAGAAGGTTGTTACCATCAAAGAGTGGGCTGAATTGATCCATGCGTGGACGTGGACAGCTCAGCCACTCAACAAAGCCCTTTGCGGGGCAACAGACTCGGTCAGGAATCTGACTGAGATTATGGAAAACAACAAGATCAAGTTTGATGAAACCCTGAAGATCGATCCGCAGGAGAAGGTGGGAAACACCAAGATTAGTTTTATAAATATTGATCGAGAAAAACATTTAATCTGAGATATGCAGCTGCCTGAGGCAGAACTCCTGCATCATCCATCATGGGAACGTTAAAACCAGTGAAGACGCTCAGAAGACCCACGCATGGGGAACTGAGCCACTGGAGAAAGCCCTTTGCGGGGCTAGAGGCCTCGGTCAGAGCTACGACCGAGATGGTGGCTAACAACAAGATCAAGTTTGAGAACACTTTGAATCTCGAGCAGTTGGAAAATAATCGTCTATTACTAAAGAAAAGACTTCCCTCCAAACGGAGGTGAACAAAAAAGACCAGCTGGAGACATAGCAGCTCTGAAGGAGACGGTGAAACAAAGGCCGCTCATAAGCAATAAGCAATAAGAGACAATAAGAGACACATGCCACAATAATGGACACAAGAGACAAGAAGACGAAAGCGACAATAGAACTATGTTGCTGCATGTCTTGCCTAGGTTGTCCTTAAACAATGGGACTCATTTGGTTAATAAGGTTTCTGATTTGTTTATGTTTTTTAATACTTTATTTTAATTTGTATGACTTGTTTTTAATGATTTTTATTACTTCCTTTAATAGTATTTATGAATTAATGTTAATGTTTTTCTATATTTCCTACTGTTATTGGTACGTTTGACTTACATTTAATGTTTTTCATGACTTTATTTTAATATGTATGACTTATTTTTAATGTTTTGAATTACTTCCTTAGGACAGTGTTTGTATGAAGTGTTTGCAAGTTGTAACTTTTTAACTGCAGTGATTGTACCAGTAAGAAGTAAGCCGCACACAGAGAGAATGGAGGAGGGATGGGGGGGGTAATGTTTTTTATTACTTTTTTGTAATATGTATGACTTGTTTTTAATGATTTTTATTACTTCCTTTAATAGTATTTATGAATTATTTTTTATGTTTTTTTATATTTCTTGCTTTTTATAGTATGTATGACTTACTTTTAATGTTTTTTATTACTTAGTTTTTATACGTATGACTCACTTTTAGAGGTTTTTATTACTTCCTTGACTTTTTAACTGCAGATATTGTACCTGTGTCTCCGTATTGCCAATTAGGGCCAATTGGGATAAAGTAAATATGCCCGGGGGCCAATAATTCCTTTAGACATTTTTTAAACCACAAAAGTTACTTGAAAATACACTGTTATAAAACAATTTATTTTCATCAGTGTTGTCACGGATGCCAACTTATAGGAGACAACTATTTCAGTTTCTTAGAGCATTATTCATTATTTCGGCACAAAACAGACAGAGAACCAAAGCGCACAGAGAACCAAAGCGTACACAGACAAGATCAACTTGTTAGCTACAGAAGACTTGTATCAACAAACAAGTCATTGGAGAAATGCAGCTTTTCACATAGAAACCCTGCATCATCCATCAAGAGAACGTTACCACCAGTGAAGACGCTCAGAAGACCCACACATGGAGAACTGAGCCACTGGAGAAACACCTTTGACGGGCAAAGACCTCGGTCAGAGCTACGACGAGATGATGGATACGATCAAGTTTTATAAATATTGATCGTAAAAAACATTTAATCTGAGATATGCAGCAGAACCCCTGCATCATCCATCATGGGAACGTTACAACAAGTGAAGACGCTCAGAAGACCCACGCATGGGGAACTGAGCCACTGGAGAAAGCCCTTTGCGGGGCTAGAGGCCTCGGTCAGAGCTACGACGAGATGATGGATGAGATCAAGTTTTATAAATATTGATCGAGAAAAACATTTAATCTGAGATATGCAGCTGCCTGAGGCAGAACTCCTGCATCATCCATCATGGGAACGTTACAACCAGTGAAGACGCTCAGAAGACCCACGCATGGGGAACTGAGCCACTGGAGAAACACCTTTGACGGGCAAAGGCCTCGGTCAGAGCTACAACGAGATGATGGATAAGATCAAGTTTTATAAATATTGATCGAGAAAAACATTTAATCTGAGATATGCAGCAGAAGCCCTGCATCATCCATCATGGGAAAGTTACAACCAGTGAAGACGCTCAGAAGACCCACGCATGGGGAACTGAGCCACTGGAGAAACACCTTTGCGGGGCTAGAGGCCTCGGTCAGAGCTACGACCGAGATGGTGGCTAACAACAAGATCAAGTTTGAGAACACTTTGAATCTCGAGCAGTTGGAAAATAATCGTCTGTTACTAAAGAAAAGACTTCCCTCCAAACGGAGGTGAACAAAATTCCAGCTGGAGACATAGCAGCTCTGAAGGAGACGGTGAAACAAAGGCCGCTCATAAGCAATAAGAGACAATAAGAGACAATAAGAGACACAGGCCACAATAATGGACACAAGAGACAAGAAGACAAAAGCGACAATAGAACTATGTTGCTGCATGTCTTGTCTAGGTTGTCCTTAAACAATGGGACTCATTTAGTTAATAAGGTTTCTGATTTGTTTATGTTTTTTAATACTTTATTTTAATTTGTATAACTTGTTTTTAATGATTTTTATTAATTCCTTTAATAGTATTTATGAATTAATGTTAATATTTTTCTATATTTCCTACTGTTAATAGTACGTATGACTTACATTTAATGTTTTTTATGACTTTATTTTAATATGTATGACTTATTTTTAATGTTTTGTATTACTTCCTTAGGACAGTGTTTGTATGAAGTGTTTGCAAGTTGTAACTTTTTAACTGCAGTGATTGTACCTGTAAGAAGTAAGCCGCACACAGAGAGAATGGAGGAGGGATGGGGGGGTAATGTTTTTTATTACTTTTTTGTAATATGTATGACTTGTTTTTAATGATTTTTATTACTTCCTTTAATAGTATTTATGAATTAATTTTAATGTTTTTTATATTTCTTACTGTTAATAGTACATATGACTTACATTTAATGTTTTTTATGACTTAGTTTTTATACGTATGACTCACTTTTAGAGGTTTTTATTACTTCCTTGACTTTTTAACTGCAGTTATTGTACCTGTGTCTCCGTATTGCCAATTAGGGCAAATTGGGATAAAGTAAATATGCCCGGGGGCCAATAATTCCTTTAGACATTTTTTAAACCAAAAAAGTTACTTGAAAATACAATGTTATAAAACAATTTATTTTCATCAGTGTTGTCACGGATGCCAACTTATAGGAGACAACTATTTAAGTTTCTTAGATCATTATTCATTATTTCGGCACAAAACAGACAGAGAACCAAAGCGCACAGAGAACCAAAGCGTACACAGACAAGATCAACTTGTTAGCTACAGAAGACTTGTATCAACAAACAAGTCATTGAAAAAATGAAGCTTTTCACATAGAAACCCTGCATCATCCATCAAGAGAACGTTACCACCAGTGAGGACGCTCAGAAGACCCACACATGGAGAACTGAGCCACTGGAGAAACACCTTTGACGGGCAAAGGCCTCGGTCAGAGCTACGACGAGATGATGGATGAGATCAAGTTTTATAAATATTGATCGAGAAAAACATTTAATCTGATATATGCAGCTGCCTGAGGCAGAACTCCTGCATCATCCATCATGGGAACGTTATCACCAGTGAGGATGCTCAGAAGACCCACGCATGGGGAACTGAGCCACTGGAGAAAGCCCTTTGCGGGGCTAGAGGCCTCGGTCAGAGCTACGACGAGATGATGGATGAGATCAAGTTTTATAAAACCCTGAAGATCGAGGGAGAAACATCAAGATCGACTTGATGAATACGGAGGCTTCCGTTGATCAAGAAAAGAAATACTGGAGGTATGCAGCTGCCGAACACATTTGCGCAGAACCCCTGCATAATCAATCAGAAGGTTGTTACCATCAAAGAGTGGGCTGAATTGATCCATGCGTGGACGTGGACAGCTCAGCCACTCAACAAAGCCCTTTGCGGGGCAACAGACTCGGTCAGGAATCTGACTGAGATTATGGAAAACAACAAGATCAAGTTTGATGAAACCCTGAAGATCGATCCGCAGGAGAAGGTGGGAAACACCAAGAGTAGTTTTATAAATATTGATCGAGAAAAACATTTAATCTGAGATATGCAGCTGCCTGAGGCAGAACTCCTGCATCATCCATCATGGGAACGTTGCAACCAGTGAGGACGCTCAGAAGACCCACACATGGGGAACTGAGCCACTGGAGAAACACCTTTGACGGGCAAAGGCCTCGGTCAGAGCTACGACCGAGATGATGGATATGATCAAGTTTTATAAATATTGATTGAGAAAAACATTTAATCTGACATATGCAGCAGAACCCCTGCATCATCCATCATGGGAACGTTACAACCAGTGAGGATGCTCAGAAGACCCACGCATGGGGAACTGAGCCACTGGAGAAAGCCCTTTGCGGGGCTAGAGGCCTCGGTCAGAGCTACGACGAGATGATGGATAAGATCAAGTTTTATAAAACCCTGAAGATCGAGGGAGAAACATCAAGATCGACTTGATGAATACGGAGGCTTCCGTTGATCAAGAAAAGAACCAAGGCGGTGCAGCAAGCAACATCAGCCCTGAGACACCAAGATATTGTGGGGAATATCCAGCATGGAAGAGGAGGCTTTAGCCTGGCAGCAAGCAAGCCAACATTCCATAAGGCAACAACATCTGAACGCAGGAAGCTGGTGGTTGAGGAGGTGCGAAGACAGGAGGAGACTGCAAGAAGTGCAAAGGCTGTCTCTCTTGCCAAACAAGGGCAATGGACGCAGTGGGAAGGCCTGGAGAGGAGAAAGATCAACTGGAGCGAGCTTTGGCAAATGGAGGCAAGCAACATCAGCTTCATCTTAAGAGCTGTCTATGATGTGCTTCCATCACCAAAAAATCTCAATCAATGGTATGGCGAGGACCCGACCTGCCCCCTCTGCCCAGCTCCAGCGACTCTCAGGCATATAATGACAGGTTGCAAGACCAGCCTCTCCTAAGGCCGCTACAGCTGGAGGCACAATCAGGTCCTCAAGAGCCTCGCTGCAGCACTTGAGATCAAGAGGAGTGCAACCAACTCATTACCTCCAAAAATAAGCAAACCCGTTGCAACAGCATTCATCCGGGAGGGACAGAAAAGGCCCAAGCATCCTCCTACGAAGCCAGAAACTGGACACCTAGCCATGGCCCGGGACTGGAAGTTGCTTGTCGATATAGGCCAGCAACTCATTTTTCAACCTGAGATTGCTTCTACCAACCTCAGGCCAGACATGGTACTCTGGTCCCCTTCACGAAGGGCTGTGTACATCATCGAGGTCACAGTCTCGTGGGAAAACTCTGTTGAAGAGGCCTATGAGTGTAAAAAACTGCGTTACACAGAGTTGGCAGCAGACGCAACTCAGCATGGCTGGAACGCAAAAGTCTGGCCAGTTGAAGTGGGATGCAGAGGATTCGTAGCTTCTTCCACCATCAGGTTGCTGAAAGAACTTGGAATCCATGGACAGGCTCTGCGGCAGACCGTCAGAGCACTTTCGCAAGCAGCTGAAAGAGGCAGCCGGTGGATCTGGATCAAACGGAAGGACCCTTGCTGGGCTATAACTTCATGACCCCCCCCACTCCCACCTGAGAACCAATTCAGAGCCCTCCAACCTGAGGAGGGCATATGGGGTATGCGGTCAGCTGTAGGGCTGGCTCAGGGAATGGGACGCCCCTGCCTTGCATAGTCCCATGGGAAATTTTAATTGGGCATGGGACACAAGCTAAGGCTTGATCACCCTTTAGCTGGCCACCTTTGATGAGGGTGTTTAGTGAGTAAAGGCCGAAACACCCACTGATTCGAAGGCACACTACTGAGGATGGGTCCCAAATTGACATCTTAACCCAGTCTAAACTTCCCATGCCACTCTGTCAACATCTCATGTGAGTGCATAACATCTATTGGCACAATGGACAGTTGTAACATCTCGTCCCGTGTTTTATGATTCTTATGAATTAATGTTAATGTTTTTCTATATTTCCTACTGTTAATAGTACGTATGACTTACATTTAATGTTTTTTATGACTTTATTTTAATATGTATGACTTATTTTTAATGTTTTGTATTACTTCCTTAGGACAGTGTTTGTATGAAGTGTTTGCAAGTTGTAACTTTTTAACTGCAGTGATTGTACCTGTAAGAAGTAAGCCGCACACAGAGAGAATGGAGGAGGGATGGGGGGGGTAATGTTTTTTATTACTTTTTTGTAATATGTATGACTTGTTTTTAATGATTTTTATTACTTTCTTTAATAGTATTTATGAATTATTTTTTATGTTTTTTTATATTTCTTGCTTTTTATAGTACGTATGACTTACTTTTAATGTTTTTTATGACTTAGTTTTTATACGTATGACTCACTTTTAGAGGTTTTTATTACTTCCTTGACTTTTTAACTGCAGTTATTGTACCTGTGTCTCCGTATTGCCAATTAGGGCCAATTGGGATAAAGTAAATATGCCCGGGGGCCAATAATTCCTTTAGACATTTTTTAAACCACAAAAGTTACTTGAAAATACACTGTTATAAAACAATTTATTTTCATCAGTGTTGTCACGGATGCCAACTTATAGGAGACAACTATTTCAGTTTCTTAGAGCATTATTCATTATTTCGGCACAAAACAGACAGAGAACCAAAGCGCACAGAGAACCAAAGTGCACACAGACAAGATCAACTTGTTAGCTACAGAAGACTTGTATCAACAAACAAGTCATTGGAGAAATGCAGCTTTTCACATAGAAACCCTGCATCATCCATCAAGAGAACGTTACCACCAGTGAGGACGCTCAGAAGACCCACGCATGGGGAACTGAGCCACTGGAGAAACACCTTTGACGGGCAAAGGCCTCGGTCAGAGCTACGACGAGATGATGGATAAGATCAAGTTTTATAAATATTGATCGTAAAAAACATTTAATCTGAGATATGCAGCAGAACCCCTGCATGCATCATCCATCATGGGAACGTTACAACCAGTGAAGACGCTCAGAAGACCCACGCATGGGGAACTGAGCCACTGGAGAAAGCCCTTTGACGGGCAAAGGCCTCGGTCAGAGCTACGACCGAGATGGTGGCTAACAACAAGATCAAGTTTGAGAACACTTTGAATCTCGAGCAGTTGGAAAATAATCGTCTGTTACTAAAGAAAAGACTTCCCTCCAAACGGAGGTGAACAAAAAAGACCAGCTGGAGACATAGCAGCTCTGAAGGAGACGGTGAAACAAAGGCCGCTCATAAGCAATAAGCAATAAGAGACAATAAGAGACACAGGCCACAATAATGGACACAAGAGACAAGAAGACGAAAGCGACAATAGAACTATGTTGCTGCATGTCTTGCCTAGGTTGCCCTAAAACAATGTGACTCATTTGGTTAATAAGGTTTCTGATTTTTTTATGTTTTTTAATACTTTATTTTAATTTGTATGACTTGTTTTTAATGATTTTTATTACTTCCTTTAATAGTATGTATGACTTACTTTTAATGGTTTGTATATGTCTTACTTTTAATATTACGTATAAATTACATTCAATGTTTTTTATGACTTTATTTTAATATGTATGAATTACTTTTAATGTGTTTTATTTCTTCCTTTAATAGTATGTATGACTTACTTTTAATGTTTTTTGTTACTTAATTTTAATGTTTTTTATTTCTTCATTTTAATATGTATGTCTTGTTTTTATTGTTTTTTATTATTTCCTTTAATAGTATGTATGACTTACTTTTAATGTTTTTTATTACTTAATTGTAATGTTTTTTATTTCTTTATTTTAATATGTATGTCTTGTTTTTAATGTTTTTTATTACTTCCTTTAATAGTATTCATGAATTAATTTTAAAGTTTTTTATATGTCTTACTGTTAATAGTACATATGACTTACATTTAATGTTTCCTATGACTTTATTTTAATATGTATGACTTTTTTATAATGTTTTTTAGTATTTCGTTAATAGTATGTATGACTTACTTTTAATGGTTTTATATTTCTTACATTTAATAGTACTTATGACTTGTATGTTATGGTTTTCAAGACTTTATTTTTATATGTATGACTTATTTTTAATGTTTTGTATTACTTCCTTAGGACGGTGTTTGTATGAAGTGTTTGCAAGTTGTAACTTTTTAACTGCAGTGATTGTATCCGTAAGAAGTAAGCCGCACACAGAGAGAATGGAGGAGGGATGGGGGGGGGTAATGTTTTTTATTACTTTTTTGTAATATGTATGACTTGTTTTTAATGATTTTTATTACTTTCTTTAATAGTATTTATGAATTATTTTTTATGTTTTTTTATATTTCTTGCTTTTTATAGTACGTATGACTTACTTTTAATGTTTTTTATGACTTAGTTTTTATACGTATGACTCACTTTTAGAGGTTTTTATTACTTCCTTGACTTTTTAACTGCAGTTATTGTACCTGTGTCTCCATATTGCCAATTAGGGCCAATTGGGATAAAGTAAATATGCCCGGGGGCCAATAATTCCTTTAGACATTTTTTAAACCAAAAAAGTTACTTGAAAATACACTGTTATAAAACAATTTATTTTCATCAGTGTTGTCACGGATGCCAACTTATAGGAGACAACTATTTCAGTTTCTTAGAGCATTATTCATAAATTTCGGCACAAAACAGACAGAGAACCAAAGTGCACAGAGAACCAAAGCGTACACAGACAAGATCAACTTGTTAGCTACAGAAGACTTGTATCAACAAACAAGTCATTGGAGAAATGCAGCTTTTCACATAGAAACCCTGCATCATCCATCAAGAGAACGTTACCACCAGTGAGGACGCTCAGAAGACCCACACATGGAGAACTGAGCCACTGGAGAAACACCTTTGACGGGCAAAGGCCTCGGTCAGAGCTACGACGAGATGATGGATAAGATCAAGTTTTATAAATATTGATCGAGAAAAACATTTAATCTGATATATGCAGCTGCCTGAGGCAGAAGTCCTGCATCATCCATCATGGGAACGTTGCAACCAGTGAAGACGCTCAGAAGACCCACGCATGGGGAACTGAGCCACTGGAGAAAGCCCTTTGCGGGGCTAGAGGCCTCGGTCAGAGCTACGACGAGATGATGGATGAGATCAAGTTTTATAAAACCCTGAAGATCGAGGGAGAAACATCAAGATCGACTTGATGAATACGGAGGCTTCCGTTGATCAAGAAAAGAAATACTGGAGGTATGCAGCTGCCGAACACATTTGCGCAGAACCCCTGCATAATCAATCAGAAGGTTGTTACCATCAAAGAGTGGGCTGAATTGATCCATGCGTGGACGTGGACAGCTCAGCCACTCAACAAAGCCCTTTGCAGGGCAACAGACTCGGTCAGGAATCTGACTGAGATTATGGAAAACAACCAGATCAAGTTTGATGAAACCCTGAAGATCGATCCGCAGGAGAAGGTGGGAAACACCAAGAGTAGTTTTATAAATATTGATCGAGAAAAACATTTAATCTGAGATATGCAGCTGCCTGAGGCAGAACTCCTGCATCATCCATCATGGGAACGTTACAACCAGTGAAGACGCTCAGAAGACCCACGCATGGAAAACTGAGCCACTGGAGAAACACCTTTGACGGGCAAAGGCCTCGGTCAGAGCTACGACGAGATGATGGATAAGATCAAGTTTTATAAATATTGATCGAGAAAAACATTTAATCTGAGATATGCAGCTGCCTGAGGCAGAAGTCCTGCATCATCCATCATGGGAACGTTACAACCAGTGAAGACGCTCAGAAGACCCACGCATGGGGAACTGAGCCACTGGAGAAAGCCCTTTGCGGGGCTAGAGGCCTCGGTCAGAGCTACGACCGAGATGGTGGCTAACAACAAGATCAAGTTTGAGAACACTTTGAATCTCGAGCAGTTGGAAAATAATCGTCTGTTACTAAAGAAAAGACTTCCCTCCAAACGGAGGTGAACAAAAAAGACCAGCTGGAGACATAGCAGCTCTGAAGGAGACGGTGAAACAAAGGCCGCTCATGAGCAATAAGCAATAAGAGACAATAAGAGACACATGCCACAATAATGGACACAAGAGACAAGAAGACAAAAGCGACAATAGAACTATGTTGCTGCATGTCTTGTCTAGGTTGTCCTTAAACAATGGGACTCATTTGGTTAATAAGGTTTCTGATTTGTTTATGTTTTTTAATATTTTATTTTAATTTGTATAACTTGTTTTTAATGATTTTTATTAATTCCTTTAATAGTATTTATGAATTAATGTTAATGTTTTTCTATATTTCCTACTGTTAATAGTACGTATGACTTACATTTAATGTTTTTTATGACTTTATTTTAATATGTATGACTTATTTTTAATGTTTTGTATTACTTCCGTAGGACAGTGTTTGTATGAAGTGTTTGCAAGTTGTAACTTTTTAACTGCAGTGATTGTACCTGTAAGAAGTAAGGCGCACACAGAGAGAATGGAGGAGGGATGGGGGGGGTAATGTTTTTTATTACTTTTTTTGTAATATGTATGACTTGTTTTTAATGATTTTTATTACTTCCTTTAATAGTATTTATGAATTAATTTTTATTTTTTTATATAATAGTAATTATGACTTACATTTAATGTTTTTTATGACTTAGTTTTTATACGTATGACTCACTTTTAGAGGTTTTTATTACTTCCTTGACTTTTTAACTGCAGTTATTGTACCTGTGTCTCCATATTGCCAATTAGGGCCAATTGGGATGAAGTAAATATGCCCGGGGGCCAATAATTCCTTTAGACATTTTTTAAACCACAAAAGTTACTTGAAAATACACTGTTATAAAAAAAATTATTTTCATCAGTGTTGTCACGGATGCCAACTTATAGGAGACAACTATTTCAGTTTCTTAGAGCATTATTCATAAATTTCGGCACAAAACAGACAGAGAACCAAAGCGCACACAGACAAGATCAACTTGTTAGCTACAGAAGACTTGTATCAACAAACAAGTCATTGGAGAAATGCAGCTTTTCACATAGAAACCCTGCATCATCCATCAAGAGAACGTTACCACCAGTGAGGACGCTCAGAAGACCCACACATGGAGAACTGAGCCACTGGAGAAACACCTTTGACGGGCAAAGGCCTCGGTCAGAGCTACGACGAGATGATGGATACGATCAAGTTTTATAAATATTGATCGAGAAAAACATTTAATCTGAGATATGCAGCTGCCTGAGGCAGAACTCCTGCATCATCCATCATGGGAACGTTACCACCAGTGAAGACGCTCAGAAGACCCACGCATGGAGAACTGAGCCACTGGAGAAACACCTTTGCGGGGCTAGAGGCCTCGGTCAGAGCTACGACGAGATTATGGATGAGATCAAGTTTTATAAAACCCTGAAGATCGAGGGAGAAACATCAAGATCGACTTGATGAATACGGAGGCTTCCGTTGATCAAGAAAAGAAATACTGGAGGTATGCAGATGCCGAACACATTTGCGCAGAACCCCTGCATAATCAATCAGAAGGTTGTTACCATCAAAGAGTGGGCTGAATTGATCCATGCGTGGACGTGGACAGCTCAGCCACTCAACAAAGCCCTTTGCGGGGCAACAGACTCGGTCAGGAATCTGACTGAGATTATGGAAAACAACAAGATCAAGTTTGATGAAACCCTGAAGATCGATCCGCAGGAGAAGGTGGGAAACACCAAGAGTAGTTTTATAAATATTGATGGAGAAAAACATTTAATCTGAGATATGCAGCAGAACTACTGCATCATCCATCATGGGAACGTTGCAACCAGTGAAGACGCTCAGAAGACCCACGCATGGAAAACTGAGCCACTGGAGAAACACCTTTGACGGGCAAAGGCCTCGGTCAGAGCTACGACGAGATGATGGATAAGATCAAGTTTTATAAATATTGATCGAGAAAAACATTTAATCTGAGATTTGCAGCTACCTGAGGCAGAACTCCTGCATCATCCATCATGGGAACGTTACAACCAGTGAGGACGCTCAGAAGACCCACGCATGGAAAACTGAGCCACTGGAGAAACACCTTTGACTGGCAAAGGCCTCGGTCAGAGCTACGACGAGATGATGGATGAGATCAAGTTTTATAAATATTGATCGAGAAAAACATTTAATCTGAGATTTGCAGCAGAACTCCTGCATCATCCATCATGGGAACGTTACAACCAGTGAAGACGCTCAGAAGACCCACGCATGGAGAACTGAGCCACTGGAGAAAGCCCTTTGCGGGGCTAGAGGCCTCGGTCAGAGCTACGACGAGATGATGGATGAGATCAAGTTTTATAAAACCCTGAAGATCGAGGGAGAAACATCAAGATCGACTTGATGAATACGGAGGCTTCCGTTGATCAAGAAAAGAAATACTGGAGGTATGCAGCTGCCGAACACATTTGCGCAGAACCCCTGCATAATCAATCAGAAGGTTGTTACCATCAAAGAGTGAGCTGAATTGATCCATGCGTGGACGTGGACAGCTCAGCCACTCAACAAAGCCCTTTGCGGGGCAACAGACTCAGTCAGAAATCTGACTGAGATTATGGAAAACAACAAGATCAAGTTTGATGAAACCCTGAAGATCGATCCGCAGGAGAAGGTGGGAAACACCAAGAGTAGTTTTATAAATATTGATGGAGAAAAACATTTAATCTGAGATATGCAGCTGCCTGAGGCAGAACTCCTGCATCATCCATCATGGGAACGTTGCAACCAGTGAAGACGCTCAGAAGACCCACGCATGGGGAACTGAGCCACTGGAGAAACACCTTTGACGGGCAAAGGCCTCGGTCAGAGCTACGACGAGATGATGGATGAGATCAAGTTTTATAAATATTGATCGAGAAAAACATTTAATCTGAGATTTGCAGCAGAACCCCTGCATGCATCATCCATCATGGGAACGTTGCAACCAGTGAAGACGCTCAGAAGACCCACACATGGAGAACTGAGCCACTGGAGAAACACCTTTGACGGGCAAAGGCCTCGGTCAGAGCTACGACGAGATGATGGATACGATCAAGTTTTATAAATATTGATCGTAAAAAACATTTAATCTGAGATATGCAGCTGCCTGAGGCAGAACTCCTGCATCATCCATCATGGGAACGTTGCAACCAGTGAAGACGCTCAGAAGACCCACGCATGGGGAACTGAGCCACTGGAGAAAGCCCTTTGCGGGGCTAGAGGCCTCGGTCAGAGCTACGACCGAGATGGTGGCTAACAACAAGATCAAGTTTGAGAACACTTTGAATCTCGAGCAGTTGGAAAATAATCGTCTGTTACTAAAGAAAAGACTTCCCTCCAAACGGAGGTGAACAAAAAAGACCAGCTGGAGACATAGCAGCTCTGAAGGAGACGGTGAAACAAAGGCCGCTCATAAGCAATAAGAGACAATAAGAGACAATAAGAGACACAGGCCACAATAATGGACACAAGAGACAAGAAGACAAAAGCAACAATAGAACTATGTTGCTTCATGTCTTGTCTAGGTTGTCCTTAAACAATGGGACTCATTTAGTTAATAAGGTTTCTGATTTGTTTATGTTTTTTAATACTTTATTTTAATTTGTATAACTTGTTTTTAATGATTTTTATTAATTCCTTTAATAGTATTTATGAATTAATGTTAATGTTTTTCTATATTTCCTACTGTTAATGGTACGTATGACTTACATTTAATGTTTTTCATGACTTTATTTTAATATGTATGACTTATTTTTAATGTTTTGAATTACTTCCTTAGGACAGTGTTTGTATGAAGTGTTTGCAAGTTGTAACTTTTTAACTGCAGTGATTGTACCTGTAAGAAGTAAGCCGCACACAGAGAGAATGGAGGAGGGATGGGGGGGGTAATGTTTTTTATTACTTTTTTGTAATATGTATGACTTGTTTTTAATGATTTTTATTACTTCCTTTAATAGTATTTATGAATTATTTTTTATGTTTTTTTATATTTCTTGCTTTTTATAGTATGTATGACTTACTTTTAATGTTTTTTATTACTTAGTTTTTATACGTATGACTCACTTTTATAGGTTTTTATTACTTCCTTGACTTTTTAACTGCAGTTATTGTACCTGTGTCTCCGTATTGCCAATTAGGGCAAATTGGGATAAAGTAAATATGCCCGGGGGCCAATAATTCCTTTAGACATTTTTTAAACCAAAAAAGTTACTTGAAAATACAATGTTATAAAACAATTTATTTTCATCAGTGTTGTCACGGATGCCAACTTATAGGAGACAACTATTTAAGTTTCTTAGAGCATTATTCATTATTTCGGCACAAAACAGACAGAGAACCAAAGCGCACAGAGAACCAAAGCGCACAGACAAGATCAACTTGTTAGCTACAGAAGACTTGTATCAACAAACAAGTCATTGAAAAAATGAAGCTTTTCACATAGAAACCCTGCATCATCCATCAAGAGAACGTTACCACCAGTGAGGACGCTCAGAAGACCCACACATGGAGAACTGAGCCACTGGAGAAACACCTTTGACGGGCAAAGGCCTCGGTCAGAGCTACGACGAGATGATGGATGAGATCAAGTTTTATAAATATTGATCGAGAAAAACATTTAATCTGATATATGCAGCTGCCTGAGGCAGAACTCCTG
>JAYMGU010000833.1:0-32000 GCA_036178185.1 Liparis tanakae | reverse complement strand
CTGAAAATCATCTTAAGCGCATAAAAACAAGATGTTGCTGCTTTGAGGCAGTAAAGTGATAAGAGCATCAGGTATTCATAAAAATGTCATCAAACTTGTAAGAAGTGTGTCCTAAGACACTTTCTTTGGTTGAAAACCCAGAAAAAAGGTTTTGTTTAGTAAAATCCAGGTTTGATCTCTCTGCGGGCTGAAAATCAGTTTAAGCGCACAAAAACAAGCAGATGCTGCTTTGAGGCATTAAAGTGATGAAAGCATCAGGTATTCATGAAAATGTCATCAAACTTGTAAGAAGTGTGTCCTAAGACACTTTCTTTGGTTGAAAACCCAGAAAAAAGGTTTTGTTTAGTAAAATCCACGTTTGATCTCTCTGCGGGCTGAAAATCAGTTTAAGAGCAAGATAACAAGATGTTGCTGCTTTGAGGCAGTACAGTAATGAATGCATGAGGTATTCATGAAAATGTCATCAAACTTGTAAGAAGTGTGTCCTAAGACACTTTCTTTGGTTGAAAACCCAGTAAAAAGGTTTTGTTTAGTAAAATCCACGTTTGATCTCTCTGCGGGCTGAAAATCAGTTTAAGAGCATAAAAACAAGATGTTGCTGCTTTGAGGCAGTACAGTAATGAATGCATGAGGTATTCATGAAAATGTCATCAAACTTGTAAGAAGTGTGTCCTAAGACACTTTCTTTGGTTGAAAACCCAGAAAAAAGGTTTTGTTTAGTAAAATCCACGTTTGGTCTCTCTGCGGGCTGAAAATCAGTTTAAGAGCATAAAAACAAGATGTTGCTGCTTTGAGGCAGTACAGTAATGAATGCATGAGGTATTCATGAAAATGTCATCAAACTTGTAAGAAGTGTGTCCTAAGACACTTTCTTTGGTTGAAAACCCAGAAAAAGGTTTTGTTTAGTAAAATCCACTTTTGATCTCTCTGCGGGCTGAAAATCAGTTTAAGAGCATAAAAACAAGATGTTGCTGCTTTGAGGCAGTAAAGTGATAAAAGCATCAGGTATTCATGAAAATGTCATCAAACTTGTAAGAAGTGTGTCCTAAGACACTTTCTTTGGTTGAAAACCCAGAAAAAAGGTTTTGTTTAGTAAAATCCACTTTTGGTCTCTCTGCGGGCTGAAAATCAGTTTAAGAGCATAAAAACAAGATGTTGCTGCTTTGAGGCAGTAAAGTGATAAGTGCATGAGGTATTCATGAAAATGTCATCAAACTTGTAAGAAGTGTGTCCTAAGACACTTTCTTTGGTTGAAAACCCAGAAAAAAGGTTTTGTTTAGTAAAATCCACGTTTGATCTCTCTGCGGGCTGAAAATCAGTTTAAGAGCATAAAAACAAGATGTTGCTGCTTTGAGGCAGTACAGTAATAAATGCATGAGGTATTCATGAAAATGTGATCAAACTTGTAAGAAGTGTGTCCTAAGACACTTTCTTTGGTTGAAAAACCCAGAAAAAGGTTTTGTTTAGTAAAATCCACTTTTGGTCTCTCTGCGGGCTGAAAATCAGTTTAAGAGCATAAAACAAGATGTTGCTGCTTTGAGGCAGTAGTAAGTGATAAGAGCATCAGGTATTCATGAAAATGTCATCAAACTTGTAAGAAGTGTGTCCTAAGACATTTTCTTCGGTTAAAAACACAGAAAAAAGGATTTGTTTAGTAAAATCCAGGTTTGGTCTCTCTGCGGGCTGAAAATCAGATTAAGAGCATAAAACAAGATGTTGCTGCTTTGAGGCAGTAAAATGATAAGTGCATGAGGTATTCATGAAAATGTCATCAAACTTGTAAGAAGTGTGTCCTAAGACACTTTCTTTGGTTGAAAACCCAGAAAAAACGGTTTTTTAGTAAAATCCACTTGATCTCTCTGCGGACTGAAAATCAGTTTAAGAGCATAAAAACAAGATGTTGCTGCTTTGAGGCAGTAAAGTGATAAGTGCATGAGGTATTCATGAAAATGTCATCAAACTTGTAAGAAGTGTGTCCTAAGACACTTTCTTTGGTTGAAAACCCAGAAAAAAGGTTTTGTTTAGTAAAATCCACGTTTGATCTCTCTGCGGGCTGAAAATCAGTTTAAGAGCATAAAACAAGATGTTGCTGCTTTGAGGCAGTACAGTAATGAATGCATGAGGTATTCATGAAAATGTCATCAAACTTGTACGAAGTGTGTCCTAAGACACTTTCTTTGGTTGAAAACCCAGAAAAAAGGTTTTGTTTAGTAAAATCCACGTTTGATCTCTCTGCGGGCTGAAAATCAGTTTAAGCGCATAAAAACAAGATGTTGCTGCTTTGAGGCAGTACAGTAATGAATGCATGAGGTATTCATGAAAATGTCATCAAACTTGTAAGTATTGTGTCCTAAGACACTTTCTTTGGTTGAAAACCCAGAAAAAAGGTTGTGTTCAGTAAAATCCACTTTTGGTCTCTCTGCGGGCTGAAAATCAGTTTAAGAGCATAAAAACAAGATGTTGCTGCTTTGAGGCAGTAAAGTGATAAGAGCATCAGGTATTCATGAAAATGTCATCAAACTTGTAAGAAGTGTGTCCTAAGACACTTTCTTTGGTTGAAAACCCAGAAAAAAGGTTTTGTTTAGTAAAATCCAGGTTTGATCTCTCTGCGGGCTGAAAATCAGTTTAAGCGCATAAAACAAGAATATACAGCTTTAAGGCAATAAAGTGATGAAAGCATAGGTATTTCATGAAAATGTCATCAAACTTGTAAGAAGTGTGTCCTAAGACACTTTCTTTGGTTGAAAACCCAGAAAAAAGGTTTTGTTTAGTAAAATCCACGTTTGGTTTCTGCAGGCTGAAAATCATTTTAAGAGCATAAAAACAAGATGTTGCTGCTTTGATGCAGTAAAGTGATAAGTGCATGAGGTAATTATGAAAATGTCATCAAACTTGTAAGGTGTCCTAAGACACTTTCTTTGGTTGAAAACCCAGAAAAAAGGTTTTGTTTAGTAAAATCCACGTTTGATCTCTCTGCGGGCTGAAAATCAGTTTAAGAGCATAAAAACAAGATGTTGCTGCTTTGAGGCAGTACAGTAATGAATGCATGAGGTATTCATGAAAATGTCATCAAACTTGTACGAAGTGTGTCCTAAGACACTTTCTTTGGTTGAAAACCCAGAAAAAGGTTTTGTTTAGTAAAATCCACGTTTGATCTCTCTGCGGGCTGAAAATCAGTTTAAGCATAAAAACAAGATGTTGCTGCTTTGAGGCAGTACAGTAATGAATGCATGAGGTATTCATGAAAATGTCATCAAACTTGTAAGTATTGTGTCCTAAGACACTTTCTTTGGTTGAAAACCCAGAAAAAAGGTTGTGTTTAGTAAAATCCACTTTTGGTTTCTCTGCGGGCTGAAAATCAGTTTAAGAGCATAAAAACAAGATGTTGCTGCTTTGAGGCAGTACAGTAATGAATGCATGAGGTATTCATGAAAATGTCATCAAACTTGTAAGAAGTGTGTCCTAAGACACTTTCTTCGGTTAAAAACCCAGAAAAAAGGTTTTGTTTAGTAAAATCCACGTTTGGTCTCTCTGCGGGCTGAAAATCAGTTTAAGAGCATAAAAACAAGATGTTGCTGCTTTGAGGCAGTAAAATGATAAGTGCATGAGGTATTCATGAAAATGTCATCAAACTTGTAAGAAGTGTGTCCTAAGACACTTTCTTTGGTTGAAAACCCAGAAAAAAGGTTTTGTTTAGTAAAATCCACGTTTGGTTACTGCAGGCTGAAAATCATTTTAAGAGCATAAAAACAAGATGTTGCTGCTTTGATGCAGTAAAGTGATAAGTGCATGAGGTAATTATGAAAATGTCATCAAACTTGTAAGAAGTGTGTCCTAAGACACTTTCTTTGGTTGAAAACCCAGAAAAAAGGTTTTGTTTAGTAAAATCCACGTTTGATCTCTCTGCGGGCTGAAAATCAGTTTAAGAGCATAAAAACAAGATGTTGCTGCTTTGAGGCAGTACAGTAATGAATGCATGAGGTATTCATGAAAATGTCATCAAACTAAGAAGTGTGTCCTAAGACACTTTTGGTTGAAAACCCAGAAAAAAGGTTTTGTTTAGTAAAATCCACGTTTGATCTCTCTGCGGGCTGAAAATCAGTTTAAGCGCATAAAAACAAGATGTTGCTGCTTTGAGGCAGTACAGTAATGAATGCATGAGGTATTCATGAAAATGTCATCAAACTTGTAAGTATTGTGTCCTAAGACACTTTCTTTGGTTGAAAACCCAGAAAAAAGGTTGTGTTCAGTAAAATCCACTTTGGTCTCTCTGCGGGCTGAAAATCAGTTTAAGAGCATAAAAACAAGATGTTGCTGCTTTGAGGCAGTAAAGTGATAAGAGCATCAGGTATTCATGAAAATGTCATCAAACTTGTAAGAAGTGTGTCCTAAGACACTTTCTTTGGTTGAAAACCCAGAAAAAGGTTTTGTTTAGTAAAATCCAGGTTTGATCTCTCTGCGGGCTGAAAATCAGTTTAAGCGCATAAAAACAAGAAGATACAGCTTTAAGGCATTAAAGTGATGAAAGCATCAGGTATTTCGTGAAAATGTCATCAAACTTGTAAGAAGTGTGTCCTAAGACACTTTCTTTGGTTGAAAACCCAGAAAAAAGGTTTTGTTTAGTAAAATCCACGTTTGGTCTCTGCAGGCTGAAAATCATTTTAAGAGCATAAAAACAAGATGTTGCTGCTTTGAGGCAGTAAAGTGATAAGTGCATGAGGTATTCATGAAAATGTCATCAAACTTGTAAGAAGTGTGTCCTAAGACACTTTCTTTGGTTGAAAACCCAGAAAAAAGGTTTTGTTTAGTAAAATCCACGTTTGATCTCTCTGCGGGCTGAAAATCAGTTTAAGAGCATAAAAACAAGATGTTGCTGCTTTGAGGCAGTACAGTAATGAATGCATGAGGTATTCATGAAAATGTCATCAAACTTGTAAAGTGTAGTGTCCTAAGACACTTTCTTTGGTTGAAAACCCAGAAAAAAGGTTTTGTTTAGTAAAATCCACGTTTGATCTCTCTGCGGGCTGAAAATCAGTTTAAGCGCATAAAAACAAGATGTTGCTGCTTTGAGGCAGTACAGTAATGAATGCATGAGGTATTCATGAAAATGTCATCAAACTTGTAAGTATTGTGTCCTAAGACACTTTCTTTGGTTGAAAACCCAGAAAAAAGGTTGTGTTCAGTAAAATCCACTTTTGGTCTCTCTGCGGGCTGAAAATCAGTTTAAGAGCATAAAAACAAGATGTTGCTGCTTTGAGGCAGTACAGTAATGAATGCATGAGGTATTCATGAAAATGTCATCAAACTTGTAAGTGTGTCCTAAGACACTTTCTTTGGTTGAAAACCCAGAAAAAGGTTTTGTTTAGTAAAATCCACGTTTGATCTCTCTGCGGGCTGAAAATCAGTTTAAGCAAACAAAAAAAGATACAGCTTTAAGGCATTAAAGTGATGAAAGCATCAGGTATTTCGTGAAAATGTCATCAAACTTGTAAGAAGTGTGTCCTAAGACACTTTCTTTGGTTGAAAACCCAGAAAAAAGGTTTTGTTTAGTAAAATCCACGTTTGGTCTCTGCAGGCTGAAAATCATTTTAAGAGCATAAAAACAAGATGTTGCTGCTTTGAGGCAGTAAAGTGATAAGAGCATGAGGTATTCATGAAAATGTCATCAAACTTGTAAGAAGTGTGTCCTAAGACACTTTCTTTGATTGAAAACCGAGAAAAAAGGTTTTGTTTAGTAAAATCCACTTTTGGTCTCTCTGCGGGCTGAAAATCAGTTTAAGAGCATAAAAACAAGATGTTGCTGCTTTGAGGCAGTAAAGTGATAAGAGCATCAGGTATTCATGAAAATGTCATCAAACTTGTAAGAAGTGTGTCCTAAGACATTTTCTTCGGTTAAAAACCCAGAAAAAAGGTTTTGTTTAGTAAAATCCACGTTTGGTCTCTCTGCGGGCTGAAAATCAGTTTAAGAGCATAAAAACAAGATGTTGCTGCTTTGAGGCAGTAAAATGATAAGTGCATGAGGTATTCATGAAAATGTCATCAAACTTGTAAGAAGTGTGTCCTAAGACACTTTCTTTGGTTGAAAACCCAGAAAAAAGGTTTTGTTTAGTAAAATCCACGTTTGGTTACTGCAGGCTGAAAATTTTAAGAGCATAAAAACAAGATGTTGCTGCTTTGATGCAGTAAAGTGATAAGTGCATGAGGTAATTATGAAAATGTCATCAAACTTGTAAGAAGTGTGTCCTAAGACACTTTCTTTGGTTGAAAACCCAGAAAAAAGGTTTTGTTTAGTAAAATCCACGTTTGATCTCTCTGCGGGCTGAAAATCAGTTTAAGAGCATAAAAACAAGATGTTGCTGCTTTGAGGCAGTACAGTAATGAATGCATGAGGTATTCATGAAAATGTCATCAAACTTGTACGAAGTGTGTCCTAAGACACTTTCTTTGGTTGAAAACCCAGAAAAAAGGTTTTGTTTAGTAAAATCCACGTTTGATCTCTCTGCGGGCTGAAAATCAGTTTAAGCGCATAAAAACAAGATGTTGCTGCTTTGAGGCAGTACAGTAATGAATGCATGAGGTATTCATGAAAATGTCATCAAACTTGTAAGTATTGTGTCCTAAGACACTTTCTTTGGTTGAAAACCCAGAAAAAAGGTTGTGTTCAGTAAAATCCACTTTTGGTCTCTCTGCGGGCTGAAAATCAGTTTAAGAGCATAAAAACAAGATGTTGCTGCTTTGAGGCAGTAAAGTGATAAGAGCATCAGGTATTCATGAAAATGTCATCAAACTTGTAAGAAGTGTGTCCTAAGACACTTTCTTTGGTTGAAAACCCAGAAAAAAGGTTTTGTTTAGTAAAATCCAGGTTTGATCTCTCTGCGGGCTGAAAATTAGTTTAAGCGCACAAAAACAAGAAGATACAGCTTTAAGGCATTAAAGTGATGAAAGCATCAGGTATTTCGTGAAAATGTCATCAAACTTGTAAGAAGTGTGTCCTAAGACACTTTCTTTGGTTGAAAACCCAGAAAAAAGGTTTTGTTTAGTAAAATCCACGTTTGGTTTCTGCAGGCTGAAAATCATTTTAAGAGCATAAAAACAAGATGTTGCTGCTTTGATGCAGTAAAGTGATAAGTGCATGAGGTAATTATGAAAATGTCATCAAACTTGTAAGAAGTGTGTCCTAAGACACTTTCTTTGGTTGAAAACCCAGAAAAAAGGTTTTGTTTAGTAAAATCCACGTTTGATCTCTCTGCGGGCTGAAAATCAGTTTAAGAGCATAAAAACAAGATGTTGCTGCTTTGAGGCAGTACAGTAATGAATGCATGAGGTATTCATGAAAATGTCATCAAACTTGTACGAAGTGTGTCCTAAGACACTTTCTTTGGTTGAAAACCCAGAAAAAAGGTTTTGTTTAGTAAAATCCACGTTTGATCTCTCTGCGGGCTGAAAATCAGTTTAAGATAAAAACAAGATGTTGCTGCTTTGAGGCAGTACAGTAATGAATGCATGAGGTATTCATGAAAATGTCATCAAACTTGTAAGTATTGTGTCCTAAGACACTTTCTTTGGTTGAAAACCCAGAAAAAAGGTTGTGTTCAGTAAAATCCACTTTTGGTCTCTCTGCGGGCTGAAAATCAGTTTAAGAGCATAAAAACAAGATGTTGCTGCTTTGAGGCAGTACAGTAATGAATGCATGAGGTATTCATGAAAATGTCATCAAACTTGTACGAAGTGTGTCCTAAGACACTTTCTTTGGTTGAAAACCCAGAAAAAAGGTTTTGTTTAGTAAAATCCACGTTTGATCTCTCTGCGGGCTGAAAATTAGTTTAAGCGCACAAAAACAAGAAGATACAGCTTTAAGGCATTAAAGTGATGAAAGCATCAGGTATTCATGAAAATGTCATCAAACTTGTAAGAAGTGTGTCCTAAGACACTTTCTTTGGTTGAAACCCAGAAAAAGGTTTTGTTTAGTAAAATCCACGTTTGGTCTCTGCAGGCTGAAAATCATTTTAAGAGCATAAAAACAAGATGTTGCTGCTTTGAGGCAGTAAAGTGATAAGAGCATGAGGTATTCATGAAAATGTCATCAAACTTGTAAGAAGTGTGTCCTAAGACACTTTCTTTGATTGAAAACCGAGAAAAAAGGTTTTGTTTAGTAAAATCCACTTTTGGTCTCTCTGCGGGCTGAAAATCAGTTTAAGAGCATAAAAACAAGATGTTGCTGCTTTGAGGCAGTAAAGTGATAAGAGCATCAGGTATTCATGAAAATGTCATCAAACTTGTAAGAAGTGTGTCCTAAGACACTTTCTTTGGTTGTAAACCCAGAAAAAAGGTTTTGTTTAGTAAAATCCACGTTTGATCTCTCTGCGGGCTGAAAATCAGTTTAAGAGCATTAAAACAAGATGTTGCTGCTTTGAGGCAGTACAGTAATAAATGCATGAGGTATTCATGAAAATGTGATCAAACTTGTAAGAAGTGTGTCCTAAGACACTTTCTTTGGTTGAAAACCCAGAACAAAGGTTTTGATTAGTAAAATCCACGTTTGGTCTCTCTACGGGCTGAAAATCAGTTTAAGAGCATAAAAACAAGATGTTGCTGCTTTGAGGCAGTAAAGTGATAAGTGCATGAGGTATTCATGAAAATGTCATCAAACTTGTAAGAAGTGTGTCCTAAGACACTTTCTTTGGTTGAAAACCCAGAAAAAAGGTTTTGTTTAGTAAAATCCACTTTTGGTCTCTCTGCGGGCTGAAAATCAGTTTAAGAGCATAAACACAAGATGTTGCTGCTTTGAGGCAGTAAAGTGATAAGAGCATCAGGTATTCATGAAAATGTCATCAAACTTGTAAGAAGTGTGTCCTAAGACACTTTCTTTGGTTGAAAACCCAGAAAAAAGGTTTTGTTTAGTAAAATCCACGTTTGGTCTCTGCAGGCTGAAAATCATTTTAAGAGCATAAAAACAAGATGTTGCTGCTTTGAGGCAGTACAGTAATGAATGCATGAGGTATTCATGAAAATGTCATCAAACTTGTAAAAAGTGTGTCCTAAGACACTTTCTTTGGTTGAAAACCCAGAAAAAAGGTTTTGTTTAGTAAAATCCAGGTTTGATCTCTCTGCGGGCTGAAAATCAGTTTAAGAGCATAAAAACAAGATGTTGCTGCTTTGAGGCAGTAAAGTGATAAGAGCATGAGGTATTCATGAAAATGTCATCAAACTTGTAAGAAGTGTGTCCTAAGACACTTTCTTTGGTTGAAAACCCAGAAAAAAGGTTTTGTTTAGTAAAATCCACTTTTGGTCTCTCTGCGGGCTGAAAATCAGTTTAAGAGCATAAAAACAAGATGTTGCTGCTTTGAGGCAGTAAAGTGATAAGAGCATCAGGTATTCATGAAAATGTCATCAAACTTGTAAGAAGTGTGTCCTAAGACACTTTCTTTGGTTGAAAACCCAGAAAAAAAGGTTTTGTTTAGTAAAATCCACGTTTGATCTCTCTGCGGGCTGAAAATCAGTTTAAGAGCATAAAAACAAGATGTTGCTGCTTTGAGGCAGTACAGTAATGAATGCATGAGGTATTCATGAAAATGTCATCAAACTTGTACGAAGTGTGTCCTAAGACACTTTCTTTGGTTGAAAACCCAGAAAAAGGTTTTGTTTAGTAAAATCCACTTTTGGTCTCTCTGCGGGCTGAAAATCAGTTTAAGAGCATAAAAACAAGATGTTGCTGCTTTGAGGCAGTAAAGTGATAAGTGCATGAGGTATTCATGAAAATGTCATCAAACTTGTAAGAAGTGTGTCCTAAGACACTTTCTTTGGTTGAAAACCCAGAAAAAAGGTTTTGTTTAGTAAAATCCACTTTTGGTCTCTCTGCGGGCTGAAAATCAGTTTAAGAGCATAAAAACAAGATGTTGCTGCTTTGAGGCAGTAAAGTGATAAGAGCATCAGGTATTCATGAAAATGTCATCAAACTTGTAAGAAGTGTGTCCTAAGACACTTTCTTTGGTTGAAAACCCAGAAAAAAGGTTTTGTTTAGTAAAATCCACGTTTGATCTCTCTGCGGGCTGAAAATCAGTTTAAGAGCATAAAAACAAGATGTTGCTGCTTTGAGGCAGTACAGTAATGAATGCATGAGGTATTCATGAAAATGTCATCAAACTTGTAAGAAGTGTGTCCTAAGACACTTTCTTTGGTTGAAAACCCAGAAAAAGGTTTTGTTTAGTAAAATCCACGTTTGATCTCTCTGCGGCTGAAAATCAGTTTAAGAGCATAAAACAAGATGTTGCTGCTTTGAGGCAGTACAGTAATGAATGCATGAGGTATTCATGAAAATGTCATCAAACTTGTAAGAAGTGTGTCCTAAGACACTTTCTTTGGTTGAAAACCCAGAAAAAAGGTTTTGTTTAGTAAAATCCACTTTTGGTCTCTCTGCGGGCTGAAAATCAGTTTAAGAGCATAAAAACAAGATGTTGCTGCTTTGAGGCAGTAAAGTGATAAGAGCATCAGGTATTCATGAAAATGTCATCAAACTTGTAAGAAGTGTGTCCTAAGACACTTTCTTTGGTTGAAAACCCAGAAAAAAGGTTTTGTTTAGTAAAATCCAGGTTTGATCTCTCTGCGGGCTGAAAATCAGTTTAATAAAAACAAGATGTTGCTGCTTTGAGGCAGTAAAGTGATGAAAGCATCAGGTATTCATGAAAATGTCATCAAACTTGTAAGAAGTGTGTCCTAAGACACTTTCTTTCGTTGAAAACCCAGAAAAAAGGTTTTGTTTAGTAAAATCCACGTTTGGTCTCTGCAGGCTGAAAATCATTTTAAGAGCATAAAAACAAGATGTTGCTGCTTTGAGGCAGTAAAGTGATAAGTGCATGAGGTATTCATGAAAATGTCATCAAACTTGTAAGAAGTGTGTCCTAAGACACTTTCTTTGGTTGAAAACCCAGAAAAAAGGTTTTGTTTAGTAAAATCCACGTTTGATCTCTCTGGGGGCTGAAAATCAGTTTAAGAGCATAAAAACAAGATGTTGCTGCTTTGAGGCAGTACAGTAATGAATGCATGAGGTATTCATGAAAATGTGATCAAACTTGTAAGTGTGTCCTAAGACACTTTCTTTGGTTGAAAACCCAGAAAAAGGTTTTGTTTAGTAAAATCCACGTTTGATCTCTGCGGGCTGAAAATCAGTTTAAGAGCATAAAAACAAGATGTTGCTGCTTTGAGGCAGTACAGTAATGAATGCATGAGGTATTCATGAAAATGTCATCAAACTTGTAAGAAGTGTGTCCTAAGACACTTTCTTTGGTTGAAAACCCAGAAAAAGGTTTTGTTTAGTAAAATCCACTTTGGTCTCTCTCGGGCTGAAAATCAGTTTAAGAGCATAAAAACAAGATGTTGCTGCTTTGAGGCAGTACAGTAATGAATGCATGAGGTATTCATGAAAATGTCATCAAACTTGTAAGAAGTGTGTCCTAAGACACTTTCTTTGGTTGAAAACCCAGAAAAAAGGTTTTGTTTAGTAAAATCCACGTTTGATCTCTCTGCGGGCTGAAAATCAGTTTAAGAGCATTAAAACAAGATGATGCTGCTTTGAGGCAGTAAAGTGATGAAAGCATCAGGTATTCATGAAAATGTCATCAAACTTGTAAGAAGTGTGTCCTAAGACACTTTCTTTGGTTGAAAACCCAGAAAAAAGGTTTTGTTTAGTAAAATCCACGTTTGATCTCTCTGCGGGCTGAAAATCAGTTTAAGAGCATTAAAACAAGATGTTGCTGCTTTGAGGCAGTACAGTAATAAATGCATGAGGTATTCATGAAAATGTGATCAAACTTGTAAGAAGTGTGTCCTAAGACACTTTCTTTGGTTGAAAACCCAGAAAAAAGGTTTTGTTTAGTAAAATCCACGTTTGGTCTCTCTGCGGGCTGAAAATCAGTTTTAGAGCATAAAAACAAGATGTTGCTGCTTTGATGCAGTAAAGTGATAAGTGCATGAGGTAATTATGAAAATGTCATCAAACTTGTAAGAAGTGTGTCCTAAGACACTTTCTTTGGTTGAAAACCCAGAAAAAAGGTTTTGTTTAGTAAAATCCACTTTTGGTCTGTCTGCGGGCTGAAAATCAGTTTAAGAGCATAAACACAAGATGTTGCTGCTTTGAGGCAGTAAAGTGATAAGAGCATCAGGTATTCATGAAAATGTCATCAAACTTGTAAGAAGTGTGTCCTAAGACACTTTCTTTGGTTGAAAACCCAGAAAAAAGGTTTTGTTTAGTAAAATCCACGTTTGATCTCTCTGCGGGCTGAAAATCAGTTTAAGAGCATAAAAACAAGATGTTGCTGCTTTGAGGGCAGTAAAGTGATGAAAGCATCAGGTATTTCATGAAAATGTCATCAAACTTGTAAGAAGTGTGTCCTAAGACACTTTCTTTGGTTGAAAACCCAGAAAAAGGTTTTGTTTAGTAAAATCCACGTTTGGTCTTCTGCAGGCTGAAAATCAGTTTAAGAGCATAAAACAAGATGTTGCTGCTTTGAGGCAGTAAAGTGATAAGTGCATGAGGTATTTGAAAATGTCATCAAACTTGTAAGAAGTGTGTCCTAAGACACTTTCTTTGGTTGAAAACCCAAAAAAAAGTTTTGTTTAGTAAAATCCACGTTTGATCTCTCTGCGGGCTGAAAATCAGTTTAAGAGCATAAAAACAAGATGTTGCTGCTTTGAGGCAGTACAGTAATGAATGCATGAGGTATTCATGAAAATGTCATCAAACTTGTACGAAGTGTGTCCTAAGACACTTTCTTTGGTTGAAAACCCAGAAAAAAGGTTTTGTTTAGTAAAATCCACGTTTGATCTCTCTGCGGGCTGAAAATCATTTTAAGAGCATAAAAACAAGATGTTGCTGCTTTGATGCAGTAAAGTGATAAGTGCATGAGGTAATTATGAAAATGTCATCAAACTTGTAAGAAGTGTGTCCTAAGACACTTTCTTTGGTTGAAAACCCAAAAAAAGGTTTTGTTTAGTAAAATCCACGTTTGATCTCTCTGCGGGCTGAAAATCAGTTTAAGAGCATAAAAACAAGATGTTGCTGCTTTGAGGCAGTACAGTAATGAATGCATGAGGTATTCATGAAAATGTCATCAAACTTGTAAGAAGTGTGTCCTAAGACACTTTCTTTGGTTGAAAACCCAGAAAAAAGGTTTTGTTTAGTAAAATCCACGTTTGATCTCTCTGCGGGCTGAAAATCAGTTTAAGCGCATAAAAACAAGATGTTGCTGCTTTGAGGCAGTACAGTAATGAATGCATGAGGTATTCATGAAAATGTCATCAAACTTGTAAGAATTGTGTCCTAAGACACTTTCTTTGGTTGAAAACCCAGAAAAAAGGTTTTGTTTAGTAAAATCCACTTTTGGTCTCTCTGCGGGCTGAAAATCAGTTTAAGAGCATAAAAACAAGATGTTGCTGCTTTGAGGCAGTACAGTAATGAATGCATGAGGTATTCATGAAAATGTCATCAAACTTGTAAGAAGTGTGTCCTAAGACACTTTCTTTGGTTGAAAACCCAGAAAAAAGGTTTTGTTTAGTAAAATCCACGTTTGATCTCTCTCTGCGGGCTGAAAATCAGTTTAAGCGCACAAAAACAAGAAGATACAGCTTTAAGGCATTAAAGTGATGAAAGCATCAGGTATTTCGTGAAAATGTCATCAAACTTGTAAGAAGTGTGTCCTAAGACACTTTCTTTGGTTGAAAACCCAGAAAAAAGGTTTTGTTTAGTAAAATCCACGTTTGATCTCTCTGCGGGCTGAAAATCAGTTTAAGAGCATAAAAACAAGATGTTGCTGCTTTGAGGCAGTACAGTAATGAATGCATGAGGTATTCATGAAAATGTCATCAAACTTGTAAGAAGTGTGTCCTAAGACACTTTCTTTGGTTGAAAACCCAGAAAAAAGGTTTGTTTAGTAAAATCCACGTTTGGTCTCTCTGCGGGCTGAAAATCAGTTTAAGAGCATAAAAACAAGATGTTGCTGCTTTGAGGCAGTAAAGTGATAAGTGCATGAGGTATTCATGAAAATGTCATCAAACTTGTAAGAAGTGTGTCCTAAGACACTTTCTTTGGTTGAAAACCCAGAAAAAAGGTTTTGTTTAGTAAAATCCACGTTTGATCTCTCTGCGGGCTGAAAATCAGTTTAAGAGCATAAAAACAAGATGTTGCTGCTTTGAGGCAGTACAGTAATGAATGCATGAGGTATTCATGAAAATGTCATCAAACTTGTAAGAAGTGTGTCCTAAGACACTTTCTTTGGTTGAAAACCCAGAAAAAAGGTTTTGTTTAGTAAAATCCACGTTTGATCTCTCTGCGGGCTGAGAATTAGTTTAAGCATAAAAACAAGAAGATACAGCTTTAAGGCATTAAAGTGATGAAAGCATCAGGTATTTCGTGAAAATGTCATCAAACTTGTAAGAAGTGTGTCCTAAGACACTTTCTTTGGTTGAAAACCCAGAAAAAAGGTTTTGTTTAGTAAAATCCACGTTTGATCTCTCTGCGGGCTGAAAATCAGTTTAAGAGCATAAAAACAAGATGTTGCTGCTTTGAGGCAGTACAGTAATGAATGCATGAGGTATTCATGAAAATGTGATCAAACTTGTAAGAAGTGTGTCCTAAGACACTTTCTTTGGTTGAAAACCCAGAAAAAAGGTTTTGTTTATTAAAATCCACTTTTGGTCTCTCTGCGGGCTGAAAATCAGTTTAAGAGCATAAAAACAAGATGTTGCTGCTTTGAGGCAGTAAAGTGATAAGTGCATGAGGTATTCATGAAAATGTCATCAAACTTGTAAGAAGTGTGTCCTAAGACACTTTCTTTGGTTGAAAACCCAGAAAAAAGGTTTTGTTTAGTAAAATCCACTTTTGGTCTCTCTGCGGGCTGAAAATCAGTTTAAGAGCATAAACACAAGATGTTGCTGCTTTGAGGCAGTAAAGTGATAAGAGCATCAGGTATTCATGAAAATGTCATCAAACTTGTAAGAAGTGTGTCCTAAGACACTTTCTTTGGTTGAAAACCCAGAAAAAAGGTTTTGTTTAGTAAAATCCACGTTTGATCTCTCTGCGGGCTGAAAATCAGTTTAAGAGCATAAAACAAGATGTTGCTGCTTTGAGGCAGTACAGTAATGAATGCATGAGGTATTCATGAAAATGTCATCAAACTTGTACGAAGTGTGTCCTAAGACACTTTTGGTTGAAAACCCAGAAAAAGGTTTTGTTTAGTAAAATCCACGTTTGATCTCTCTGCGGGCTGAAAATCAGTTTAAGAGCATAAAAACAAGATGTTGCTGCTTTGAGGCAGTACAGTAATGAATGCATGAGGTATTCATGAAAATGTCATCAAACTTGTAAGAAGTGTGTCCTAAGACACTTTCTTTGGTTGAAAACCCAGAAAAAAGGTTTTGTTTAAAAATCCACTTTTGGTCTCTCTGCGGGCTGAAAATCAGTTTAAGAGCATAAAAACAAGATGTTGCTGCTTTGAGGCAGTAAAGTGATAAGAGCATCAGGTATTCATGAAAATGTCATCAAACTTGTAAGAAGTGTGTCCTAAGACACTTTCTTTGGTTGAAAACCCAGAAAAAAGGTTTTGTTTAGTAAAATCCAGGTTTGATCTCTCTGGCTGAAAATCAGTTTAAGCATAAAAACAAGATGTTGCTGCTTTGAGGCAGTACAGTAATGAATGCATGAGGTATTCATGAAAATGTCATCAAACTTGTACGAAGTGTGTCCTAAGACACTTTCTTTGGTTGAAAACCCAGAAAAAAGGTTTTGTTTAGTAAAATCCACGTTTGATCTCTCTGCGGGCTGAAAATCAGTTTAAGCGCATAAAAACAAGATGTTGCTGCTTTGAGGCAGTACAGTAATGAATGCATGAGGTATTCATGAAAATGTCATCAAACTTGTAAGTATTGTGTCCTAAGACACTTTCTTTGGTTGAAAACCCAGAAAAAGGTTTTGTTTAGTAAAATCCACTTTTGGTCTCTCTGCGGGCTGAAAATCAGTTTAAGAGCATAAAAACAAGATGTTGCTGCTTTGAGGCAGTACAGTAATGAATGCATGAGGTATTCATGAAAATGTCATCAAACTTGTACGAAGTGTGTCCTAAGACACTTTCTTTGGTTGAAAACCCAGAAAAAAGGTTTTGTTTAGTAAAATCCAGGTTTGATCTCTCTGCGGGCTGAGAATCAGTTTAAAGGCATAAAAACAAGAAGATGCTGCTATGAGGCACTAAAGTGATGAAGGCATCAGGAATTCATGAAAATGTCATCAAACTTGTAAGAAGTGTGTCCTAAGACACTTTCTTTGGTTGAAAACCAAAAAAGGTTTTGTTTAGTAAAATCCACGTTTGATCTCTCTGCGGGCTGAAAATCAGTTTAAGAGCATAAAAACAAGATGTTGCTGCTTTGAGGCAGTACAGTAATAAATGCATGAGGTATTCATGAAAATGTCATCAAACTTGTAAGAAGTGTCCTAAGACACTTTCTTTGGTTGAAAACCCAGAAAAAAAGGTTTTGTTTAGTAAAATCCACTTTTGGTCTCTCTCGGGCTGAAAATCAGTTTAAGAGCATAAAAACAAGATGTTGCTGCTTTGAGGCAGTAAAGTGATAAGTGCATGAGGTATTCATGAAAATGTCATCAAACTTGTAAGAAGTGTGTCCTAAGACACTTTCTTTGGTTGAAAACCCAGAAAAAAGGTTTTGTTTAGTAAAATCCACTTTTGGTCTCTCTGCGGGCTGAAAATCAGTTTAAGAGCATAAACACAAGATGTTGCTGCTTTGAGGCAGTAAAGTGATAAGAGCATCAGGTATTCATGAAAATGTCATCAAACTTGTAAGAAGTGTGTCCTAAGACACTTTCTTTGGTTGAAAACCCAGAAAAAAGGTTTTGTTTAGTAAAATCCACGTTTGATCTCTCTGCGGGCTGAAAATCAGTTTAAGAGCATAAAAACAAGATGTTGCTGCTTTGAGGCAGTACAGTAATGAATGCATGAGGTATTCATGAAAATGTCATCAAACTTGTACGAAGTGTGTCCTAAGACACTTTCTTTGGTTGAAAACCCAGAAAAAAGGTTTTGTTTAGTAAAATCCACGTTTGAACTCTCTCTGCGGGCTGAAAATCAGTTTAAGAGCATAAAAACAAGATGTTGCTGCTTTGAGGCAGTACAGTAATGAATGCATGAGGTATTCATGAAAATGTCATCAAACTTGTAAGTATTGTGTCCTAAGACACTTTCTTTGGTTGAAAACCCAGAAAAAAGGTTGTGTTCAGTAAAATCCACTTTTGGTCTCTCTGCGGGCTGAAAATCAGTTTAAGAGCATAAAAACAAGATGTTGCTGCTTTGAGGCAGTAAAGTGATAAGAGCATCAGGTATTCATGAAAATGTCATCAAACTTGTAAGAAGTGTGTCCTAAGACACTTTCTTTGGTTGAAAACCCAGAAAAAAGGTTTTGTTTAGTAAAATCCAGGTTTGATCTCTCTGCGGGCTGAAAATCAGTTTAAGCGCATAAAAACAAGATGTTGCTGCTTTGAGGCAGTACAGTAATGAATGCATGAGGTATTCATGAAAATGTCATCAAACTTGTAAAAATTGTGTCCTAAGACACTTTCTTTGGTTGAAAACCCAGAAAAAAGGTTTTGTTTAGTAAAATCCAGGTGTGATCTCTCTGCGGGCTGAAAATCAGTTTAAGAGCATAAAAACAAGATGTTGCTGCTTTGAGGCAGTAAAGTGATAAGAGCATGAGGTATTCATGAAAATGTCATCAAACTTGTAAGAAGTGTGTCCTAAGACACTTTCTTTGGTTGAAAACCCAGAAAAAAGGTTTTGTTTAGTAAAATCCACTTTTGGTCTCTCTGGCTGAAAATCAGTTTAAGAGCATAAAACAAGATGTTGCTGCTTTGAGGCAGTAAGTGATAAGAGCATCAGGTATTCATGAAAATGTCATCAAACTTGTACGAAGTGTGTCCTAAGACACTTTCTTTGGTTGAAAACCCAGAAAAAAGGTTTTGTTTAGTAAAATCCACGTTTGATCTCTCTGCGGGCTGAAAATCAGTTTAAGAGCATTAAAACAAGATGTTGCTGCTTTGAGGCAGTACAGTAATGAATGCATGAGGTATTCATGAAAATGTCATCAAACTTGTAAGTATTGTGTCCTAAGACACTTTCTTTGGTTGAAAACCCAGAAAAAAGGTTGTGTTCAGTAAAATCCACTTTTGGTCTCTCTGCGGGCTGAAAATCAGTTTAAGAGCATAAAAACAAGATGTTGCTGCTTTGAGGCAGTAAAGTGATAAGAGCATCAGGTATTCATGAAAATGTCATCAAACTTGTAAGAAGTGTGTCCTAAGACACTTTCTTTGGTTGAAAACCCAGAAAAAAAGGTTTTGTTTAGTAAAATCCAGGTTTGATCTCTCTGCGGGCTGAAAATTAGTTTAAGACAAAACAAGAGGATACAGCTTTAAGGCATTAAAGTGATGAAAGCATCAGGTATTTCGTGAAAATGTCATCAAACTTGTAAGAAGTGTGTCCTAAGACACTTTCTTTGGTTGAAAACCCAGAAAAAAGGTTTTGTTTAGTAAAATCCACGTTTGGTTTCTGCAGGCTGAAAATCATTTTAAGAGCATAAAAACAAGATGTTGCTGCTTTGATGCAGTAAAGTGATAAGTGCATGAGGTAATTATGAAAATGTCATCAAACTTGTAAGAAGTGTGTCCTAAGACACTTTCTTTGGTTGAAAACCCAAAAAAAGGTTTTGTTTAGTAAAATCCACGTTTGATCTCTCTGCGGGCTGAAAATCAGTTTAAGAGCATAAAAACAAGATGTTGCTGCTTTGAGGCAGTACAGTAATGAATGCATGAGGTATTCATGAAAATGTCATCAAACTTGTACGAAGTGTGTCCTAAGACACTTTCTTTGTTGAAAAACCCAGAAAAAAGGTTTTGTTTAGTAAAATCCACGTTTGATCTCTCTGCGGGCTGAAAATCAGTTTAAGCGCATAAAAACAAGATGTTGCTGCTTTGAGGCAGTACAGTAATGAATGCATGAGGTATTCATGAAAATGTCATCAAACTTGTAAGTATTGTGTCCTAAGACACTTTCTTTGGTTGAAAACCCAGAAAAAAGGTTGTGTTCAGTAAAATCCACTTTTGGTCTCTCTGCGGGCTGAAAATCAGTTTAAGAGCATAAAAACAAGATGTTGCTGCTTTGAGGCAGTAAAGTGATAAGAGCATCAGGTATTCATGAAAATGTCATCAAACTTGTAAGAAGTGTGTCCTAAGACACTTTCTTTGGTTGAAAACCCAGAAAAAAGGTTTTGTTTAGTAAAATCCAGGTTTGATCTCTCTGCGGGCTGAAAATTAGTTTAAGCGCACAAAAACAAGAAGATACAGCTTTAAGGCATTAAAGTGATGAAAGCATCAGGTATTTCGTGAAAATGTCATCAAACTTGTAAGAAGTGTGTCCTAAGACACTTTCTTTGGTTGAAAACCAGAAAAAGGTTTTGTTTAGTAAAATCCACGTTTGGTTTCTGCAGGCTGAAAATGATATAAGGAGCATAAAAACAAGATGTTGCTGCTTTGAGGCAGTACAGTAATGAATGCATGAGGTATTCATGAAAATGTCATCAAACTTGTAAGAAGTGTGTCCTAAGACACTTTCTTTGGTTGAAAACCCAGAAAAAAGGTTTTGTTTAGTAAAATCCACTTTTGGTCTCTCTGCGGGCTGAAAATCAGTTTAAGAGCATAAAAACAAGATGTTGCTGCTTTGAGGCAGTACAGTAATGAATGCATGAGGTATTCATGAAAATGTCATCAAACTTGTACGAAGTGTGTCCTAAGACACTTTCTTTGGTTGAAAACCCAGAAAAAAGGTTTTGTTTAGTAAAATCCACGTTTGATCTCTCTGCGGGCTGAAAATCAGTTTAAGAGCATTAAAACAAGATGTTGCTGCTTTGAGGCAGTACAGTAATAAATGCATGAGGTATTCATGAAAATGTGATCAAACTTGTAAGAAGTGTGTCCTAAGACACTTTCTTTGTTGAAAAACCCAGAAAAAAGGTTTTGTTTATTAAAATCCACTTTGGTCTCTCTGCGGCCTGACAATCAGTTTAAGAGCATAAAACAAGATGTTGCTGCTTTGAGGCAGTAAAGTGATAAGTGCATGAGGTATTCATGAAAATGTCATCAAACTTGTAAGAAGTGTGTCCTAAGACACTTTCTTTGGTTGAAAACCCAGAAAAAAGGTTTTGTTTAGTAAAATCCACGTTTGATCTCTTTGCGGGCTGAAAATCAGTTTAAGAGCATAAAACAAGATGTTGCTGCTTTGAGGCAGTACAGTAATGAATGCATGAGGTATTCATGAAAATGTCATCAAACTTGTAAGAAGTGTGTCCTAAGACACTTTCTTTGGTTGAAAACCCAGAAAAAAGGTTTTGTTTAGTAAAATCCAGGTTTGATCTCTCTGCGGGCTGAAAATCAGTTTAAGCGCCATAAAAACAAGAAGATACAGCTTTAAGGCATTAAAGTGATGAAAGCATCAGGTATTTCGTGAAAATGTCATCAAACTTGTAAGAAGTGTGTCCTAAGACACTTTCTTTGGTTGAAAACCCAGAAAAAAGGTTTTGTTTAGTAAAATCCACGTTTGGTTTCTGCAGGCTGAAAATCATTTTAAGAGCATAAAAACAAGATGTTGCTGCTTTGAGGCAGTACAGTAATGAATGCATGAGGTATTCATGAAAATGTCATCAAACTTGTAAAAAGTGTGTCCTAAGACACTTTCTTTGGTTGAAAACCCAGAAAAAAGGTTTTGTTTATTAAAATCCACTTTTGGTCTCTCTGCGGGCTGAAAATCAGTTTAAGAGCATAAAAACAAGATGTTGCTGCTTTGAGGCAGTACAGTAATGAATGCATGAGGTATTCATGAAAATGTCATCAAACTTGTACGAAGTGTGTCCTAAGACACTTTCTTTGGTTGAAAACCCAGAAAAAAGGTTTTGTTTAGTAAAATCCACGTTTGATCTCTCTGCGGGCTGAAAATCAGTTTAAGAGCATTAAAACAAGATGTTGCTGCTTTGAGGCAGTACAGTAATAAATGCATGAGGTATTCATGAAAATGTGATCAAACTTGTAAGAAGTGTGTCCTAAGACACTTTCTTTGGTTGAAAACCCAGAAAAAAGGTTTTGTTTATTAAAATCCACTTTTGGTCTCTCTGCGGGCTGAAAATCAGTTTAAGAGCATAAAAACAAGATGTTGCTGCTTTGATGCAGTAAAGTGATAAGTGCATGAGGTAATTATGAAAATGTCATCAAACTTGTAAGAAGTGTGTCCTAAGACACTTTCTTTGGTTGAAAACCCAGAAAAAAGGTTTTGTTTAGTAAAATCCACGTTTGATCTCTCTGCGGGCTGAAAATCAGTTTAAGAGCATAAAAACAAGATGTTGCTGCTTTGAGGCAGTACAGTAATGAATGCATGAGGTATTCATGAAAATGTCATCAAACTTGTACGAAGTGTGTCCTAAGACACTTTCTTTGGTTGAAAACCCAGAAAAAAGGTTTTGTTTAGTAAAATCCACGTTTGATCTCTCTGCGGGCTGAAAATCAGTTTAAGCGCATAAAAACAAGATGTTGCTGCTTTGAGGCAGTACAGTAATGAATGCATGAGGTATTCATGAAAATGTCATCAAACTTGTAAGAATTGTGTCCTAAGACACTTTCTTTGTTGAAAAACCCAGAAAAAAGGTTGTGTTCAGTAAAATCCACTTTTGGTCTCTCTGCGGGCTGAAAATCAGTTTAAGAGCATAAAAACAAGATGTTGCTGCTTTGAGGCAGTAAAGTGATAAGAGCATCAGGTATTCATGAAAATGTCATCAAACTTGTAAGAAGTGTGTCCTAAGACACTTTCTTTGGTTGAAAACCCAGAAAAAAGGTTTTGTTTAGTAAAATCCAGGTTTGATCTCTCTGCGGGCTGAAAATTAGTTTAAGACAAAACAAGAGATACAGCTTTAAGGCATTAAAGTGATGAAAGCATCAGGTATTTCGTGAAAATGTCATCAAACTTGTAAGAAGTGTGTCCTAAGACACTTTCTTTGGTTGAAAACCCAGAAAAAAGGTTTTGTTTAGTAAAATCCACGTTTGGTTTCTGCAGGCTGAAAATCATTTTAAGAGCATAAAAACAAGATGTTGCTGCTTTGAGGCAGTACAGTAATGAATGCATGAGGTATTCATGAAAATGTCATCAAACTTGTAAAAAGTGTGTCCTAAGACACTTTCTTTGGTTGAAAACCCAGAAAAAAGGTTTTGTTTATTAAAATCCACTTTTGGTCTCTCTGCGGGCTGAAAATCAGTTTAAGAGCATAAAAACAAGATGTTGCTGCTTTGAGGCAGTACAGTAATGAATGCATGAGGTATTCATGAAAATGTCATCAAACTTGGACGAGCGGTGTCCTAAGACACTTTCTTTGGTTGAAAACCCAGAAAAAAGGTTTTGTTTAGTAAAATCCACTTTTGGTCTCTCTGCGGGCTGAAAATCAGTTTAAGAGCATAAAAACAAGATGTTGCTGCTTTGAGGCAGTAAAGTGATAAGAGCATCAGGTATTCATGAAAATGTCATCAAACTTGTAAGAAGTGTGTCCTAAGACACTTTCTTTGGTTGAAAACCCAGAAAAAAGGTTTTGTTTAGTAAAATCCAGGTTTGATCTCTCTGCGGGCTGAAAATTAGTTTAAGCGCACAAAAACAAGAAGATACAGCTTTAAGGCATTAAAGTGATGAAAGCATCAGGTATTTCGTGAAAATGTCATCAAACTTGTAAGAAGTGTGTCCTAAGACACTTTCTTTGGTTGAAAACCCAGAAAAAAGGTTTTGTTTAGTAAAATCCACGTTTGGTTTCTGCAGGCTGAAAATCATTTTAAGAGCATAAAAACAAGATGTTGCTGCTTTGAGGCAGTACAGTAATGAATGCATGAGGTATTCATGAAAATGTCATCAAACTTGTAAAAAGTGTGTCCTAAGACACTTTCTTTGGTTGAAAACCCAGAAAAAAGGTTTTGTTTATTAAAATCCACTTTTGGTCTCTCTGCGGGCTGAAAATCAGTTTAAGAGCATAAAAACAAGATGTTGCTGCTTTGAGGCAGTACAGTAATGAATGCATGAGGTATTCATGAAAATGTCATCAAACTTGTAAGAAGTGTGTCCTAAGACACTTTCTTTGGTTGAAAACCCAGAAAAAAGGTTTTGTTTAGTAAAATCCACTTTTGGTCTCTCTGCGGGCTGAAAATCAGTTTAAGAGCATAAAAACAAGATGTTGCTGCTTTGAGGCAGTAAAGTGATAAGAGCATCAGGTATTCATGAAAATGTCATCAAACTTGTAAGAAGTGTGTCCTAAGACACTTTCTTTGGTTGAAAACCCAGAAAAAAGGTTTTGTTTAGTAAAATCCAGGTTTGATCTCTCTGCGGGCTGAAAATCAGTTTAAGCGCACAAAAACAAGAAGATACAGCTTTAAGGCATTAAAGTGATGAAAGCATCAGGTGAAAATGTCATCAAACATGTAAGAAGTGTGTCCTAAGACACTTTCATTGGATGAAAAGCCCGAAAAAAAGGTTTTGTTTAGTAAAATCCACGTTTGATCTCTCTGCAGGCTGAAAATCATTTTAAGAGCATAAAAACAAGATGTTGCTGCTTTGAGGCAGTACAGTAATGAATGCATGAGGTATTCATGAAAATGTCATCAAACTTGTAAAAAGTGTGTCCTAAGACACTTTCTTTGGTTGAAAACCCAGAAAAAAGGTTTTGTTTATTAAAATCCACTTTTGGTCTCTCTGCGGGCTGAAAATCAGTTTAAGAGCATAAAAACAAGATGTTGCTGCTTTGAGGCAGTACAGTAATGAATGCATGAGGTATTCATGAAAATGTCATCAAACTTGTAAGAAGTGTGTCCTAAGACACTTTCTTTGGTTGAAAACCCAGAAAAAAGGTTTTGTTTAGTAAAATCCACTTTTGGTCTCTCTGCGGGCTGAAAATCAGTTTAAGAGCATAAAAACAAGATGTTGCTGCTTTGAGGCAGTAAAGTGATAAGAGCATCAGGTATTCATGAAAATGTCATCAAACTTGTAAGAAGTGTGTCCTAAGACACTTTCTTTGGTTGAAAACCCAGAAAAAAGGTTTTGTTTAGTAAAATCCACGTTTGATCTCTCTGCGGGCTGAAAATCAGTTTAAGCGCACAAAAACAAGAAGATACAGCTTTAAGGCAGTAAAGTCATGAAAGTATGAGTTATTCATGAAAATGTCATCAAACTTGTAAGAAGTGTGTCCTAAGACACTTTCTTTGGTTGAAAACCCAGAAAAAAGGTTTTGTTTAGTAAAATCCACTTTTGGTCTCTCTCCGGCTGAAAATCAGTTTAAGAGCATAAAAACAAGATGTTGCTGCTTTGAGGCAGTAAAGTGATAAGAGCATGAGGTATTCATGAAAATGTCATCAAACTTGTAAGAAGTGTGTCCTAAGACACTTTCTTTGGTTGAAAACCCAGAAAAAAGGTTTTGTTTAGTAAAATCCACTTTTGGTCTCTCTATGGCTGAAAATCAGTTTAAGCGCATAAAAACAAGATGTTGCTGCTTTGAGGCAGTACAGTAATGAATGCATGAGGTATTCATGAAAATGTCATCAAACTTGTAAGAATTGTGTCCTAAGACACTTTCTTCGGTTAAAAACCCAGAAAAAAGGTTTTGTTTAGTAAAATCCACGTTTGGTCTCTCTGCGGGCTGAAAATCAGTTTAAGAGCATAAAAACAAGATGTTGCTGCTTTGAGGCAGTAAAGTGATAAGTGCATGAGGTATTCATGAAAATGTCATCAAACTTGTAAGAAGTGTGTCCTAAGACACTTTCTTTGGTTGAAAACCCAGAAAAAAGGTTTTGTTTAGTAAAATCCAGGTTTGATCTCTCTGCGGGCTGAAAATCAGTTTAAGCGCACAAAAACAAGAAGATACAGCTTTAAGGCATTAAAGTGATGAAAGCATCAGGTATTTCGTGAAAATGTCATCAAACTTGTAAGAAGTGTGTCCTAAGACACTTTCTTGTTGAAAACCCAGAAAAAGGTTTTGTTTAGTAAAATCCACGTTTGGTTTCTGCAGGCTGAAAATCAGTTTAAGAGCATAAAGACAAGATGTTGCTGCTTTGAGGCAGTACAGTAATGAATGCATGAGGTATTCATGAAAATGTCATCAAACTTGTAAAAAGTGTGTCCTAAGACACTTTCTTTGGTTGAAAACCCAGAAAAAAGGTTTTGTTTATTAAAATCCACTTTTGGTCTCTCTGCGGGCTGAAAATCAGTTTAAGAGCATAAAAACAAGATGTTGCTGCTTTGAGGCAGTACAGTAATGAATGCATGAGGTATTCATGAAAATGTCATCAAACTTGTACGAAGTGTGTCCTAAGACACTTTCTTTGGTTGAAAACCCAGAAAAAAGGTTTTGTTTAGTAAAATCCACGTTTGATCTCTCTGCGGGCTGAAAATCAGTTTAAGCGCACAAAAACAAGAAGATACAGCTTTAAGGCAGTAAAGTCATGAAAGTATGAGTTATTCATGAAAATGTCATCAAACTTGTAAGAAGTGTGTCCTAATAAACTTTCTTTGGTTGAAAACCCAGAAAAAAGGTTTTGTTTAGTCAAATCCACTTTTGGTCTCTCTCCGGGCTGAAAATCAGTTTAAGAGCATAAAAACAAGATGTTGCTGCTTTGAGGCAGTAAAGTGATAAGAGCATCAGGTATTCATAAAAATGTCATCAAACTTGTAAGAAGTGTGTCCTAAGACACTTTCTTTGGTTGAAAACCCAGAAAAAAGGTTTTGTTTAGTAAAATCCACTTTTGGTCTCTCTGCGGGCTGAAAATCAGTTTAAGCGCATAAAAACAAGATGTTGCTGCTTTGAGGCAGTACAGTAATGAATGCATGAGGTATTCATGAAAATGTCATCAAACTTGTAAGAATTGTGTCCTAAGACACTTTCTTCGGTTAAAAACCCAGAAAAAAGGTTTTGTTTAGTAAAATCCACGTTTGGTCTCTCTGCGGGCTGAAAATCAGTTTAAGAGCATAAAAACAAGATGTTGCTGCTTTGAGGCAGTAAAGTGATAAGTGCATGAGGTATTCATGAAAATGTCATCAAACTTGTAAGAAGTGTGTCCTAAGACACTTTCTTTGGTTGAAAAACCCAGAAAAAAGGTTTTGTTTAGTAAAATCCACGTTTGATCTCTCTGCGGGCTGAAAATCAGTTTAAGAGCATAAAAACAAGATGTTGCTGCTTTGAGGCAGTACAGTAATGAATGCATGAGGTATTCATGAAAATGTGATCAAACTTGTAAGAAGTGTGTCCTAAGACACTTTCTTTGGTTGAAAACCCAGAAAAAAGGTTTTGTTTATTAAAATCCACTTTTGGTCTCTCTGCGGGCTGAAAATCAGTTTAAGAGCATAAAACAAGATGTTGCTGCTTTGAGGCAGTACAGTAATGAATGCATGAGGTATTCATGAAAATGTCATCAAACTTGTAAGAAGTGTGTCCTAAGACACTTTCTTTGGTTGAAAACCCAGAAAAAAGGTTTTGTTTAGTAAAATCCAGGTTTGATCTCTCTGCGGGCTGAAAATCAGTTTAAGCGCACAAAAACAAGAAGATACAGCTTTAAGGCATTAAAGTGATGAAAGCATCAGGTATTTCGTGAAAATGTCATCAAACTTGTAAGAAGTGTGTCCTAAGACACTTTCTTTGGTTGAAAACCCAGAAAAAAGGTTTTGTTTAGTAAAATCCACGTTTGATCTCTCTGCGGGCTGAAAATCAGTTTAAGAGCATAAAAACAAGATGTTGCTGCTTTGAGGCAGTACAGTGATAAGTACATGAGGTATTCATGAAAATGTCATCAAACTTGTAAGAAGTGTGTCCTAAGACACTTTCTTTGGTTGAAAACCCAGAAAAAAGGTTTTGTTTAGTAAAATCCACGTTTGATCTCTCTGCGGGCTGAAAATCAGTTTAAGAGCATAAAACAAGATGTTGCTGCTTTGAGGCAGTACAGTAATGAATGCATGAGGTATTCATGAAAATGTCATCAAACTTGTACGAAGTGTGTCCTAAGACACTTTCTTTGGTTGAAAACCCAGAAAAAAGGTTTTGTTTAGTAAAATCCACTTTTGGTCTCTCTGCGGGCTGAAAATCAGTTTAAGCGCATAAAAACAAGATGTTGCTGCTTTGAGGCAGTACAGTAATGAATGCATGAGGTATTCATGAAAATGTCATCAAACTTGTAAGAATTGTGTCCTAAGACACTTTCTTCGGTTAAAAACCCAGAAAAAAGGTTTTGTTTAGTAAAATCCACGTTTGGTCTCTCTGCGGGCTGAAAATCAGTTTAAGAGCATAACAACAAGATGTTGCTGCTTTGAGGCAGTAAAATGATAAGTGCATGAGGTATTCATGAAAATGTCATCAAACTTGTAAGAAGTGTGTCCTAAGACACTTTCTTTGGTTGAAAACCCAGAAAAAAGGTTTTGTTTAGTAAAATCCACGTTTGATCTCTCTGCGGGCTGAAAATCAGTTTAAGAGCATAAAAACAAGATGTTGCTGCTTTGAGGCAGTACAGTAATGAATGCATGAGGTATTCATGAAAATGTGATCAAACTTGTAAGAAGTGTGTCCTAAGACACTTTCTTTGGTTGAAAACCCAGAAAAAAGGTTTTGTTTATTAAAATCCACTTTTGGTCTCTCTGCGGGCTGAAAATCAGTTTAAGAGCATAAAACAAGATGTTGCTGCTTTGAGGCAGTACAGTAATGAATGCATGAGGTATTCATGAAAATGTCATCAAACTTGTACGAAGTGTGTCCTAAGACACTTTCTTTGGTTGAAAACCCAGAAAAAAGGTTTTGTTTAGTAAAATCCACGTTTGATCTCTCTGCGGGCTGAAAATCAGTTTAAGCGCACAAAAACAAGAAGATACAGCTTTAAGGCATTAAAGTGATGAAAGCATCAGGTATTTCGTGAAAATGTCATCAAACTTGTAAGAAGTGTGTCCTAATAAACTTTCTTTGGTTGAAAACCCAGAAAAAAGGTTTTGTTTAGTCAAATCCACTTTTGGTCTCTCTCCGGGCTGAAAATCAGTTTAAGAGCATAAAAACAAGATGTTGCTGCTTTGAGGCAGTAAAGTGATAAGAGCATCAGGTATTCATAAAAATGTCATCAAACTTGTAAGAAGTGTGTCCTAAGACACTTTCTTTGGTTGAAAACCCAGAAAAAAGGTTTTGTTTAGTAAAATCCAGGTTTCATCTCTCTCTGCGGGCTGAAAATCAGTTTAAGCGCACAAAAACAAGAAGATACAGCTTTAAGGCATTAAAGTGATGAAAGCATCAGGTATTTCGTGAAAATGTCATCAAACTTGTAATAAGTGTGTCCTAAGACACTTTCTTTGGTTGAAAACCCAGAAAAAAGGTTTTGTTTAGTAAAATCCACTTTTGGTCTCTCTGCGGGCTGAAAATCAGTTTAAGAGCATAAAAACAAGATGTTGCTGCTTTGAGGCAGTAAAGTGATAAGTGCATGAGGTATTCATGAAAATGTCATCAAACTTGTAAGAAGTGTGTCCTAAGACACTTTCTTTGGTTGAAAACCCAGAAAAAAGGTTTTGTTTAGTAAAATCCACGTTTGATCTCTCTGCGGGCTGAAAATCAGTTTAAGAGCATGAAAACAAGATGTTGCTGCTTTGAGGCAGTACAGTAATGAATGCATGAGGTATTCATGAAAATGTGATCAAACTTGTAAGAAGTGTGTCCTAAGACACTTTCTTTGGTTGAAAACCCAGAAAAAAAGGTTTTGTTTATTAAAATCCACTTTTGGTCTCTCTGCGGGCTGAAAATCAGTTTAAGCGCACAAAAACAAGAAGATACAGCTTGAAGGCAGTAAAGTCATGAAAGTATGAGTTATTCATGAAAATGTCATCAAACTTGTAAGAAGTGTATCCTAATAAACTTTCTTTGGTTGAAAACCCAGAAAAAAGGTTTTGTTTAGTAAAATCCACTTTTGGTCTCTCTGCGGGCTGAAAATCAGTTTAAGAGCATAAAAACAAGATGTTGCTGCTTTGAGGCAGTAAAGTGATAAGAGCATCAGGTATTCATAAAAATGTCATCAAACTTGTAAGAAGTGTGTCCTAAGACACTTTCTTTGGTTGAAAACCCAGAAAAAAGGTTATGTTTAGTCAAATCCACTTTTGGTCTCTCTCCGGGCTGAAAATCAGTTTAAGAGCATAAAAACAAGATGTTGCTGCTTTGAGGCAGTAAAGTGATAAGAGCATCAGGTATTCATAAAAATGTCATCAAACTTGTAAGAAGTGTGTCCTAAGACACTTTCTTTGGTTGAAAACCCAGAAAAAAGGTTTTGTTTAGTAAAATCCACTTTTGGTCTCTCTGCGGGCTGAAAATCAGTTTAAGCGCATAAAAACAAGATGTTGCTGCTTTGAGGCAGTACAGTAATGAATGCATGAGGTATTCATGAAAATGTCATCAAACTTGTAAGAATTGTGTCCTAAGACACTTTCTTCGGTTAAAAACCCAGAAAAAAGGTTTTGTTTAGTAAAATCCACGCTTTGGTCTCTCCGGGCTGAAAATCAGTTTAAGAGCATAAAAACAAGATGTTGCTGCTTTGAGGCAGTAAAATGATAAGTGCATGAGGTATTCATGAAAATGTCATCAAACTTGTAAGAAGTGTGTCCTAAGACACTTTCTTTGGTTGAAAAACCCAGAAAAAGGTTTTGTTTAGTAAAATCCACGTTTGATCTCTCTGCGGGCTGAAAATCAGTTTAAGAGCATAAAAACAAGATGTTGCTGCTTTGAGGCAGTACAGTAATGAATGCATGAGGTATTCATGAAAATGTGATCAAACTTGTAAGAAGTGTGTCCTAAGACACTTTCTTTGGTTGAAAACCCAGAAAAAAGGTTTTGTTTATTAAAATCCACTTTTGGTCTCTCTGCGGGCTGAAAATCAGTTTAAGAGCATAAAACAAGATGTTGCTGCTTTGAGGCAGTACAGTAATGAATGCATGAGGTATTCATGAAAATGTCATCAAACTTGTACGAAGTGTGTCCTAAGACACTTTCTTTGGTTGAAAACCCAGAAAAAAGGTTTTGTTTAGTAAAATCCACGTTTGATCTCTCTGCGGGCTGAAAATCAGTTTAAGCGCACAAAAACAAGAAGATACAGCTTTAAGGCATTAAAGTGATGAAAGCATCAGGTATTTCGTGAAAATGTCATCAAACTTGTAAGAAGTGTGTCCTAATAAACTTTCTTTGGTTGAAAACCCAGAAAAAAGGTTTTGTTTAGTCAAATCCACTTTTGGTCTCTCTCCGGGCTGAAAATCAGTTTAAGAGCATAAAAACAAGATGTTGCTGCTTTGAGGCAGTAAAGTGATAAGAGCATCAGGTATTCATAAAAATGTCATCAAACTTGTAAGAAGTGTGTCCTAAGACACTTTCTTTGGTTGAAAACCCAGAAAAAAGGTTTTGTTTAGTAAAATCCAGGTTTGATCTCTCTGCGGGCTGAAAATCAGTTTAAGCGCACAAAAACAAGAAGATACAGCTTTAAGGCATTAAAGTGATGAAAGCATCAGGTATTTCGTGAAAATGTCATCAAACTTGTAATAAGTGTGTCCTAAGACACTTTCTTTGGTTGAAAACCCAGAAAAAAGGTTTTGTTTAGTAAAATCCACTTTTGGTCTCTCTGCGGGCTGAAAATCAGTTTAAGAGCATAAAAACAAGATGTTGCTGCTTTGAGGCAGTAAAGTGATAAGTGCATGAGGTATTCATGAAAATGTCATCAAACTTGTAAGAAGTGTGTCCTAAGACACTTTCTTTGGTTGAAAACCCAGAAAAAAGGTTTTGTTTAGTAAAATCCACGTTTGATCTCTCTGCGGGCTGAAAATCAGTTTAAGAGCATGAAAACAAGATGTTGCTGCTTTGAGGCAGTACAGTAATGAATGCATGAGGTATTCATGAAAATGTGATCAAACTTGTAAGAAGTGTGTCCTAAGACACTTTCTTTGGTTGAAAACCCAGAAAAAAAGGTTTTGTTTATTAAAATCCACTTTTGGTCTCTCTGCGGGCTGAAAATCAGTTTAAGCGCACAAAAACAAGAAGATACAGCTTGAAGGCAGTAAAGTCATGAAAGTATGAGTTATTCATGAAAATGTCATCAAACTTGTAAGAAGTGTATCCTAATAAACTTTCTTTGGTTGAAAACCCAGAAAAAAGGTTTTGTTTAGTAAAATCCACTTTTGGTCTCTCTGCGGGCTGAAAATCAGTTTAAGAGCATAAAAACAAGATGTTGCTGCTTTGAGGCAGTAAAGTGATAAGAGCATCAGGTATTCATAAAAATGTCATCAAACTTGTAAGAAGTGTGTCCTAAGACACTTTCTTTGGTTGAAAACCCAGAAAAAAGGTTTTGTTTAGTCAAATCCACTTTTGGTCTCTCTCCGGGCTGAAAATCAGTTTAAGAGCATAAAAACAAGATGTTGCTGCTTTGAGGCAGTAAAGTGATAAGAGCATCAGGTATTCATAAAAATGTCATCAAACTTGTAAGAAGTGTGTCCTAAGACACTTTCTTTGGTTGAAAACCCAGAAAAAAGGTTTTGTTTAGTAAAATCCACTTTTGGTCTCTCTGCGGGCTGAAAATCAGTTTAAGCGCATAAAAACAAGATGTTGCTGCTTTGAGGCAGTACAGTAATGAATGCATGAGGTATTCATGAAAATGTCATCAAACTTGTAAGAATTGTGTCCTAAGACACTTTCTTCGGTTAAAAACCCAGAAAAAAGGTTTTGTTTAGTAAAATCCACGTTTGGTCTCTGCGGGCTGAAAATCAGTTTAAGAGCATAAAAACAAGATGTTGCTGCTTTGAGGCAGTAAAGTGATAAGTGCATGAGGTATTCATGAAAATGTCATCAAACTTGTAAGAAGTGTGTCCTAAGACACTTTCTTTGGTTGAAAACCCAGA